>CALNXK010000174.1:805000-952500 GCA_942486035.1 Porites lobata | reverse complement strand
TTCCAATTCGATCTGAAACGCAGGGAGACGTTTCAACGAGTTCTCATGAACTCCTAAATGCTCCGTGGGTAAACAAATTACAATTACACTGGATATGTAGGATAAATTTGCTTCCTCGAAACTGAAGTTGCACTCATTGAAAGCTTGCCGAAGTTGCCAAACGGTTACAGAACCCCAGAACACCGCACCGCAAGCACTGATCATCAGCGCGAATTTCTGAACGGGTACTTGACTGTACAACATCGCTCCTTCCAGAAAACAAAATTATTGTGTCAAAACCTTGCTTCTCGGAACTCGTGACTCGATCCTCGCGTCTCGAAACTCGCAGCGTAATCGAGTCTCGAGAATCAAATAGACTGTCAACTTAGGGCCTGTTTACAAGGAGAGAGGGTTACCCTTGTGCTAGGGTTACCCTAGCAAGCGGGTTTAAGTTAGATCTGGTTTACAAGCAAATTTCGCAGGTAGGGTTACCCTATCACCAGGGTCAACTTTAACAGCTCTACTGACTTGTTTCGTCATGCGTGACATTCTTTGAAACGTCCAAGATTTGAAATAAGACTTGAAGTTCTCTATGGTAAATACCTTTTACAGTTCAGAAATTGGATAATTCCGTCCAAATTGTCAAGATTACTGGTCACGCATGATGGAGGAAAGTTGTCCCGGGTAGGCGAGTTATCCCTAGCTGAGCATTTACAAGGAAGGTACACTGTAGGGTAACCGTCTTGCTAGGGTAATCCTAGCACTCAGGTAGAAGGGTTTCCCTTAGGCTAGTGTTAGGGTAACCCTACCTGTCTTGTAAACATGTCGTGTAATAAAAGAAGAAATGTGTGAGTGCTGGGGTAAACCCTATGACAGGGTTGAAAAGTCCATGAATTTCAGGGGAAGTCCTTGAAACGTCCTTGAATGTAGCGGCCTGGAAAGTGTTTTTTGATGCTTTTTGGTTGTCCAAGACAGAATATGAATCATGGCTCAGAGAAGTTAACGGTTATTTACACAAAGTGCTCAATGTTTTATGCAATAATTAACTATTAATTTAAGACAGGTGAACTGAAAAATGTAGAGAAGTTGGTGAAGCAAACAGTTCAAGTCTTATTAGAATAGACTGGGAATGTGCAGTTTTGTACAATCTGTAAAATTATATTCCTAGTAGGTGGTCCTGGAAAATCTAATGTAGTCCTTGAAAAGTCCTTGGAAAATGGTTCAATTTTGTGTATGAACCCTGTATGAGTGCTAGGGTTACCCTGCCTGCCTTGTAAACATGTCGTGTAAAAAAAGACGAAATGTGTGGGTGCTATTGTAACCCTCTTGCTAGGGTAACCCTAGGAGCAGGGTCACCCTCCTTCCTTGTGAACAGGGCCTTACTTTTGAGCGGTACTGTATACAGTTTTTTTTCACACAAAAACTGAGGCTTTTCACCTTTTTTTTCCTATTTTTTATGCTGCCCTGTATAAGCAGTTGTAGGGTTGCGTTTTGTGCGTGTACAAGGCAACTCCAACAGGGAAGAGCCACCCAGTGGATCTGTTAATAAACCATTATTATTATTATTATTATTATTATTATTATTATTATTAGTACTTATTCACCTCATCATAATAACAATAATAATAATAATAATAAATAATAATAATAACAGAAATAATGCCTGCCCGTTAAAATACATAACAAACGTTACAGAGAGTGAAGTATACAAATCATGAAAATCGCACAAATTGTTTACAGTTATCATATAAAACCTGATAAAACATTGAATATCTATAGTGTTAAATTTCTAAGTTGTATTTAAACCTTATTCTGTTAAAGTAACAATTCTTAAAACTTTCTGTATTAATCCTTGGTAACTGACTTGACTCAGAGGTTAATTTATTTCTTCTGTCCCTAATGCAGAAGATAGAAATCACAGTTATGAATTTTTATTGCTGGTTAGTGCTCTTCAGAACAGTTCACCACGTGCTTTTTGCATTATCTTTCACAGTTCGTCCAAGATTTAATCCTCCTCAGACACTGCCAACAACCAAACAGATCAAGAACGAGACTCAAACTATGGACTACACTTGCACGGCTGAAGCCAAACCTTATGCAAGCATTCGCTGGATGTTAAATGGGCAGAATCTGACCAACATCCCACCTTACAACATCACAGAAAGAATTGCTGGCCCAGCACCTTCAAAACTCTTCACGACCTTTGGATATCTAAACATAAAGCATCTTACGTGGCAACAGTATGGAAACTTCTCTTGTGTGGCTATCAATGATGCTGGCTCTGTAAAGCAAAACACGGAACTTGAAGTCAGATGTAAGTCGTGAATACCATAAACTGCTGTTTATAAGCTCCTCTACTGATGAGCCCCCCTTCCCCCTTACATCCGATTATAATCCCCCCGGATATAGTGCCCCTCATAATGTATTGAGATGGATTTGATTTATTTTGAAGTTTTGATGCTTAAATAAACACTAGCAGTGATTTTATTACAAACAGTTGTGGTGAGTCCTGGGACTTATCTTGAGAGAAAATCGCGAGTCACAATCCAGAATCGATGAGCCCCAATTCAAAAAACAACGAGTCCTCACTTGAAAATGCGTGGGATTTTATCAAACCAGACATTTAATTAAGGGGCTGTGTCAAGGCAGTCCAGTTCATTTTGTTTAATTTTAGCGATTACTCGCCCTCAATAGCTATAGAACTTAAAGTAAGCAAAGAAATTACATGTAAATGACAAAATCAGAGATCCGTGACAAACAGATAATTATGTCTCCTGAGAATTATTTTGAAGTTGCAAGCAGCAGGGATCAACTTTGAAAAACTGTTAGGCTGAACAGTTTTCAAAAACCTTAATTTCAATCCGTTTCAATCGTCTTCAGTTTTGCCCATCCGTGGCATCTGTTGTTTCTGTTATGTTATTTTAAGCTTCCTTTAAAGTTTTAAGCGGTTTTTTTAATGTGTCTTTCAATTGAACGGGCATTTTGTAATTTCCTAATTTGGCTGAATTTCGTGACACAGCTCCTTTAATCTGAAGACAGACTCCAAAACTCCATAGTACAGTATACTGAAATTAAAATACTGTCCTATTTTAAAGTACAGTTCTATTTTAAAGCATAACAAAGGCTAAATGAAATATTTAACCTTTGTTTTGTGGTAAAATAACAGCCATGATAACGGCCACAGAAATCACTCGAAAAGGATGTTCCACAAAAACACATCTTCATCTTGGCCATGCCATGCATTATTTTGCGTCTTTGGGGATGTTAATGCGTCAGAGATGCAGGACGCAGAGGTAACCAATTCACTGCACTAGTTAATGCAAGACGTATTTCTATCAACACTGACATAGCTTCTTTCGAAACGCTTTTTCTATTCAGGGGCGTGGCCAGCTTTTCGACTAGTTGTAGGCCTGGCTGACTTTCATTTCAACATATCCCGAAAATTGCACGCATGACCAGTACGCACTGACCTCACCAACACTTTGAGCTCTTAAGCTTTTCAGCTCACCACAACAACCCATTATTTTTTACAAGCGGTAGAGTGATCAAACCAAAAATTTGTAGGCCCGGGCTCCTGCTATTCCAGTTTTATACCCCCTTGGATATAAACTCCTCGGTTCATACGTTCTCCTAAAACCCCCATGCAAAGATGTATAAGGCTTAAGCCCGGGGCTTATTAAAAGCTAACGTTTACGGTATTATTAGGTCCTCTATCAGTACTCGAAAGAAAGTAATGAATTCCAGCTGTCACATTTTTCTTGCTTGTCTTTGTTGATGGTTCAGTTTCAAGACGTTTTGCCCGAATCTTCGCTTATTGGGATTCAAGTGACCTTAAAGACTGCCTGGCTAGAAAATCTACTCGCCCAGGATGACTGGCCCGGGCCGGGGATTTTTTGATGCCCTGATTCTATTCTATTATATAATGTGAAGTAGAGAATGCGAGTGATGATAACAACTCCTCGAAATCACCGAAATTACAAGAACATTCCATCAGGTTTACCCCTTCTTGCAGTGAATTGCTGGTTTTCACATAACGTCATCAAAATTCAATACTAGAGAATTATCAATCATCTTGAGTTTTTACCTTCAAGAAGGATTAGAGCAGCTAAAAGCTCATATTCATGCAAATTTTCACCCCGAAAGGGCACTTTGTTTTATGATACAGTACGCGTGAATTTCTAAACCTTTGCCTGATGCGGATTTTACTTGGCTGCCGATATATCTGTCATGGAGGTTAAAAGAAGGGACTCATTTTGGGGGATTTTGATATCGGAACAGTCATTGTACTTGAAAACAGTATTGCAGTACTTATTTTAAGAGTTCTTAAGAGATGAATTACGCTTTCATAGCAAAACACAGTAACAGATGTTTCTGTTGGCTTCGGGCCGTCATGTTGGTAGTCATGGACACCAACATGACACCATACACCATACAATGCTCTCTAAAGTTTGGGTAAAACATTTCTCCGAATATCTCGCATAATATTATGAAAAATTGCACTGACCGGAATCTTGGTGAGAATCTTTGCATATTTATCTCCTTTCATATTCCAGATTCTGTGCTTAGTCTATTCAACGGTTTTGATTCTTATTTTTGATGGCAAGTGACAGGGAAAACCAGCAGTACACCTCGCTCACCGACCAAAAGGAGATCCCCTGAGGTTTTGATGTTCTGTTCATTTTGTTATCAGATCGACCAGTCGTTCAGTCTCCTGCTGATCATCCTAAAAACCTCACCCTGGCAGTAGGAGAGACGGCAACTTTCAACTGTAAAACAATCGGCAACCCACCAACCACAGCTTACAAATGGCAGTTTAATGGAAATGATTTGCAAGGAGAAGCGTGCAATAATTGCCCAACAACAACTTTAAGAATAGGATCAGTAGAACGAAAGGATGAAGGATGGTATGGCTGTGTTGGGACTAATTCATTGGGGGATGGGCCTCCTGCGAAAGCACAGTTGCTTATTAAACGTGAGTAACCAGTGGCTACAATTTCTGATTTCAACCCTTCAAGTTCCGATATCGGCATACAAATTCTCCAGAATGAACTCCATACACATTTTCCCTTAAGCAGAGTTTGTCATTCGCCGAAAGTCATGAAATTTAAGAATTTCATTTTCCAAGTCATAGAAAATTAAAGTTTGTTATGTTTCGTAGATAGGTTACTGCAGTTGTCAAAACAAGAAAGATAGAGACAAGTGATTAAACAGCACGAATGGCACCCTTTTTGGGGATACCAGAGTTTGTCTAATGAACTAAGTTAGGTCAAAAACTACCCTTTGTAATGTTTTTGAACTAACTCAGCAATGCCCAAACTGACAGTCTTTCTACATTAAATCCCTTAAATTATACAACAAAAGGGCTTAAAGTGACTTACATTTTTCTTTGCCTACAGCCTGGCTATGTTCATGTGCAAAAACAGGAAAAAAAATCTTATTAACTTTATGTCTACTAGTGTAATTTTCTATTTGTGAACGTTTTTATATTTTTACAAAGAAATAAAATCTAAGATGTACCGTTAAAATTGGACTTTTTGTTCAAGAGTGAGAGTGTGCAGTCAACGTGACCGGCGAGAGAAGTCTTTATCTTGCGCCCTGGTTTATCATCCTTCTTTCATAATCTCATCTCCTTTGCGCGTGCATGCTTCATTTTCGTGGAGAGTAAGGAATGGTATTTGATTTTTTTTTTATATATAGGCAAACCAACAATTGACTATTTTCCTAAAAGTGTGTACACGGTCAATGAAACCAACAACATCACCATGGTGTGTGGAGCTGATGGCGTCCCTAGACCAACCATTACTTGGAAGAAGATGAGCAGTGGCAGGATTGTAGGAGAAGGGGAAGAGTTTCTTATCGTGACCACTTCTGAGACTGATGATGGTGTATACATTTGTTTTGCACAAAATGAGTTGGGCGATGATTCCAAAGGAGTCACACTCCAGGTTCAAAGTAAGTGTTTGGCCGGATGATTAGTGGCTGGGTAGTATTAGAGACGTTTTAAATTCTAAGACGAATACGACTACGAGTACGAGATTTTCTCAATACTAAGTAGTGTACGCGCGTGAACCAGCGTCAATTTGGCGGGAAAACGTGGTAGCCGTCGTCGTTCTACTACGAGTTTTCGCGCGAATGTCGTGGTGGCGAAAACAAGATATCAAATGTTAAAAGTTTTATTATTTTTCTATCGGGAGAGCCTGTAACCTCCTTCTCTAAAGATAACAATGCTAACTTTTCCAGTGAAAAATGGCAAAATGAAGCTTTCCGGGAAGTCTATATTTTGAGAGGACGCGAAAACACGTCGGCTCAAATCTCGTACTCGTAGTCGTCCTGGTATCTAAAGGTCTCTAATGTTATGTTACGAGGTAACCTGCGTAGAAAGCGTTTTGTAGCCTGCGTCGCAGACGTAATTTATTCCCGGTTAGTAACGTCTGCGAAGCAGCGCCCAAATCCCCGTTGTGGGCCCCCAACGGACTCAACGAATTAGGCCATCCCCATAAAATGTTTCGTTTCCCATCGCCCTCCCTGAAGGTGGATCGGTCGGTCGGGCAAAAGAAAAAAGAGAGAAGAATGAACACTTGATTGCATATTAAATCTCACGTTTAGTCTGCAAGATATAATCAGATGGTAAAAGATGTATATTAACAGGACTATCAAATGTCTAAAAAGGCTACAAAAACGAAGTATTGATGATAATTTAAGACAATTGGTGTTAATAAGACAAGATCGTGTGCTTGTAAATTAAAGTACTTGCTTCTTTACAAGTGATTCTGGAATTGTTTTTTTACTTTTCCGAAAAAATGGGTCGGTCGGGCGATGGGAAACGAAACATTTTATGGAGATGGCCGTACCGGAAATCGACAATGGCCTTTTAAACAGGCCAATCATGACGCGTACTCAAATCTGGGTACACTGGTGGGGGGTCCAGTAGAAGGATTTCGGCGCTGTTTCGCAGACGTACTCAACCAGAGTTTTATAGTTTTGTCTGTGGCGCAGGCTAGCGTTTTGGCGCGAGTTTGTCGACAAAGTTATTCTAAGAAAACAGCCAACATTGCACAACGCCACCAACGGTTTCCCCGCGAGATGACGTTTGAGGAAGGAGCCCAGAAATTCTATACTGATGACTTTCACTACCCTGATATGGGTATTGCTTCTGCTTGTTTAAAAATTTGTTTCAGAGGAGAGCTTAGTATACGGAAGTCCCAGGTTCGATTGTGCGTTGTGAACTTCATTCTTTTCAGTAGAAACACACCGTCAAACACAGGTCAACACTCGTGATCTTTTACTGAGAGTAAGCCGCTGCCTCTTTTTGACTTCTGCAAATGATGAGATCCTTAGTCCTCTCAGATAAGGATGAAAAACAGTACACAATTATTTCTGGCTGTGACCCTCCCCCCCCCCCATGTTCCTTGCTTCCTTGCTTGGTCTTCAGTTCAGTAGGTTATGTCTGTGTATGACTGTGATGGGGGAGGTGGAAGAGGGGATCTCTTTTATGGAGCGCAACTGGCTGGCCGGACCATGGCTGGACCAGTCAGTTTAGCATTGAAGCTTTTCAAAGAGTTTTTTGCTGAAAAAGCGACTCTTTTCGGCTGCTTTCGCGCATGCTATTTAGGATTTGACTGATCTAGCTGGATAGTTTTGATTAAAAGTGAAATTCTCATTACGACAAGAATGGTCTGGCCAGTCAGTTCTGACAAATGAAAAGAGCCTTTGTCTAGGGTTAAACTCTTGATCACCCTTCTGTGAAGCGCACAACGACTGCCTAGCGTAGTGTGACCTGCATTTCTAATCAAAATTTGTTACAGCTCGCCCCACTATTCTGACATCTGCTCCTATAACTACAAATATCCCTGGCGCTACTGGAGAGCGGGTGGATTTAACTTGCATCGTCAAGGGCAAGCCATCACCCACTCTGTCCTGGAGACGAGATCCAAACGGAGATGATCTCTCAGCTATTGACGAGAAAGTTGAGAGCATTACCAATCATTTGAAGGCTACTACCATGAAGATCATTGTCACTACAGCAGGGAAAGAAGTCGGTGATAAGTTCTACTGTGTTGCTACCAATATTCTTGGTAATGACACACAGCAGTATATTATACGAGAAAGAGGTAGGTGCTGGTTTAGTTGCTAGCAGTGAGAAAAAAAAAAAAAGAAACCGTGAGACCCATTTTCCTCCCCAAGGCATCACATATCAAACATCAAATCAAAAAAAAAAAAAAAAAAAAAAAACAATTAGTACCGTGGAAGAGTACTGCTGGGAAAGTTACTGATGGTCACACTGCAGGATTTCATCCACAGACTCAATAGGTACGAGCCGCCTTGTGACATCATCATAAACAGTAGCACAAGAAAGTACTGCTCAGTAGCTTTCTTTTGAATGGTCACACCACAGGATTTCATCTACAGACTCAAAGGTCGGGACAAAAGTTAGAACCAACTTGTACAGCATAACAAACAGAACCACAGGAAAGTACCACACAGTATCTTTCGTTCGGAATGGTCACACCATAGGTTTTTATCCACAGACTTAAACGTTAGAACCACCTTTAACAGGGTAAAAGTGTAGCAAATAGTCAGATCGCAACTACAATCCCCGGTCATCTCTTCCCGCTGCTGGCAAGTCTTGCGAAGAGAGGTGGCTGTTTTCACCGGCTACCACTTCGTTGCCCGCAAGTTGTGCGATGTAAACGACCCTCACTGAGGCTAACATCACGCGGCTCCTGGACGAATTTTCGACCGGCTGTAAAATTTGACCGGACAGTTCTTTGGCACGGAACCGTTCAACAGTTGGGCTCTGTTCGAACGGAACTGACGACGAAGTAGGTTGAATATTCCGTTTTTTTAGTGGTTTTACCATCTGCCCATGCGCTGCAGAGTGTTACTTAGATTATACTACTACATGAGAAATTTCTGTAATTTGATTGGTTTAGAGCAGTGGTATTTCAACTTAATTTGAAATACCTACATGTGAAAATTACAAACCTTTTGCGGGTAGTAGTATAAACAAATAATAGCATGATTTGTACGTGATATTTGGCATAAATACCACCCGTGATATTTCAAAATTGTCTCAAATTTCACTCGCCTAACCGCTCGTGAAATTACGTATAACAATTTCGAAACGTCACTCGTGGTATTTATGCCAAATATCACTACTAATCATGCTATTACCGATACAAATCCAAAATGCTGTCTGCCAGCTGAATTACCACTGATCCATGCAACCGCGCTTTTTAGTACGGAAATTTAGACCGTTACGGTGTTCATACTACCCCGGTCAAATTTTCGACCGTACCGGCGAAAAATTTTACTTCGATTTTGTAGTCAAATTTTCGGACGGCTAGGCATCTAAATTTTCGTCTGGTAAAAGGGACTATGCCACGAGGATATTGTTGTTTGAGGTAAATTCTGTGCTTAAGTCATTTTAGTGCCTTCACCCATACACAAAATGCTCTTGTGTAGAGCTATCAAACAAGTTTTATGCAGGAACAATAACCATATTTTTTTTTGTCAATTTTTGGAGGCATAGCTGTGGAACTTGAAAAAATTGGACCAACTTTGTAAAATTTTGATTCTTTTCCATCCTTGCCATCCATCGCAACAGACGACATCAAACAGTTTCAATGCTTTAATAGAGTCTTAAATAACAAAACTGGACCATTATATTTTTTGTAATTCAACTGATGCGAAGAAACGTTTTAGCTTCGTGACATAACCCCATGGGCCTTATTCACACGGCGGCCATATTGTCCCGAGAGACTGAAAAAGCTTTGTTTTACCTCCCTCGACCTCGCAGTGAAAAACTTGGGGGCGAGGCTAGAAAGGTAAAACAAAGCTACTTTAGTCTCTCGGGACAAAATGGCCGCCGTTTGACAAGGACCCATGAAGGTGGTTCCGTGTGAACGTACCACGTACGTGTGAACATAGCCTGAGTGGCAACCCAACAACACTGTTTTGCCATGGGATTCACAGGGCCTCCAGATCCTCCTCAGGACGTGAAAGTGGTTCCTTTCTCAGTACCCGATTCGCAAACAGTGAGTGTGAACGTAAGCTGGACTCCTGGTTACAATGGCGGCTATGATCAGCAGTTCTCAATTCATTATCGTAAGAAAGGAAGCGGCAGCGATTTTACGGAAGTAGTCATTGGTCTTCCCCCAAATGATATGCACACCGTTCAACAACTAAGCCCTAATACAACATATGAATTTATGATGCAAGCGTCGAATCAACTGGGAAATAGTGGAACTTCACCTTTGGCTCAAGTTACGACCACAGGTAACAAAGAAATAACATTTCTTCTATCAATCAGAACTGTCATTGAGAGGCGGGGGCAAGGAAATTCCCCCGATTACTATGTATGTGACCCTCGGTTATTTTTAAATAGAAGAAACATACATGTAGCACTAAAAGAAATCGCTAGCAGTTTTATTCGCCGCCTACTTGTTGTATTTACCCGGCAAGTTCAAATCTTAGTGATATCCCTGATCAAATACCGTATTTCCTCGAATAAGCGCCCTCCCCCGAATAAGAACCCACCTCCAGGCCAAAAGATCAAACAAGCGCCCGTCTCGAATAAGCGCTACCTCCCCCTATCACTTTCTTAAATAGAAGGGATATAATGAAAACCTGTTTCTATAGCCTCGTTGTTTATAAGTGATACATCGTTGTGTTAAGTGTTTAATGGGACCATGTTACGCTGGTTTACCAAAAGGAAGAGAATTTATTAAGCGCACCTCCTTTTTTCGAGGAAATACGGTAGGTTTTATTAAGAAAACTTTCGACCGGAAGAGGTTCCAATGCTTAGGTTTCGAGCGTTGCCTTCGTCAGGGCTAACGCGCCACTTTAGAATCCAGAAAGGGACTGGAGCCGAAACGCGTCCTGCAATTGTTTCTGGGACCGTTACTGTGGAGGCGCCGGTGAGTTATTAGGGACTTTAAGATCCAACGACGCGGACGGTAACGAGAACGTCCAAAAAAAAAAACAACAACAATAGGTTTTATTAGCAAAACAACAACTTTTTTGTACATTTCTTTGCCCATTTTTGCACGACCACGACGTGAAAATGCCTAATTTCGCGTTTTATGGAGTACGTAAACAAGTCAAACAAGCACCGACGAAATTTTGTTTCTCTTACTGCACTTGGATATGGTCCCTAGGAATTCAGCTCCAGAAGGGTTCTCCTACATTTGACAAAGTAAGTGGGTAGGAATAATTTCGATAAAGACTGAAAGAACGCCAATTCACTTTTTAAGCGACGTTCTCATTGCCGTCGCGTCGTGGATCTTACAGTCCCTATTAGGGAGCTTAAGCAAGGACGACGGCGACAGCAACGAGAACGGAAAAAAACAATAGGTTTGAGCCGTTTATATTAGTAAAACAACAACTGCAGGTGTATCACGCCTTTTTGTACTTCTCTTAGCCGTCGTTGCACGACTACAACGTCGAAATGCCTAATTTCACGTTTTGTCGAAGACGGGAACACAAGACAACAACTTCTTTTTCTTATCCTGAAATTTGATACTGTCATTTTAGAATTCAACTCCAAGAAACTTTGCCAACACTTGACGAAATAAACGAGATGGAATAAGCGCGATAAAGTTTGAAGCAGCACGAATTCACTTTTAAGTGATGTTTTCGTATCCGTCGCCGTCGTTGTTGCTTAAGCTCCCTATTGGCCAATTCCCTGTCCCTGGTAGCCGTCCCAGAAGTCCTGGCGAAAGTTTACTCGCCCCAGTTTACTTCTCGTCTTTAAAGTGGCGAATGGTATCAATAGAGTTGATAAGACCAAATTGTTGTGTTTCACTCCCCAACCAATGTATCGCCACAGTTTCTTTCTTAACCTGCTACGCCTCTTTGAGCTCGTTTGTCTTGCACGTGATTTCTCTTAGTCGTCATAATCAGTTTATCTGTGGTTGGTGACCTTTTCATTGTCTTTGTGTTTTTAGCGGCAACAGTGGACCCAGCCAGAGGGTCAGGTAAGCTTTACAGTCGAGTCAGGCCTTGTGAATGAATCGATTATTTGAAAAGAGGAATCTGTTACCAGTGTTAGCCCTTGTCGCAACCAGTATCAAATTCAAATCTGCGTTCATGCATGCGTAATGAGTTGTGATTTATTTTATGATACCTTGTTTGGATGGATAAAATTGCTTTGAAGACATTTACATCAAATTCGTGGAAATAGAGCTGATGGAATTTCATAACTACCTCGCGTGTGAATTCACTGCTCATTTTGCATGCAGGAATGCAGAGATGAAACTGAAATCAACAACCACCAACGGATTCAACCTTCGAATAATGCACTCATTAACCCATAAGCCCCAATATCCACATACAAATTCTCCAAACTGATCTCTATACATTTTCTTAAAGAATGTGTGGAGAGAATTTAGGAAAAGAGCAAGGCATTTTCTCTTAGGTGATCAATTTATTAATTCTCATAACCTAATCTCGTGACAATCGATGGATATGGTTAGGAGAAAATTGATGTTGGTCACCATTGGGACTTAAAGGGTTAATGGAATCTTTGGGGGTACGCTTGACCTGGCTTTTAATCTTGAGTTCCTGTGTGTCCTTAAAGTTGTTCTTATGGCTGACAGTTAGCGGTGATGTGGCCTTCGAATACAGCTGTCTTTCACCACTCTGGACGTTTCGCGCAACGTCCTAGCGACGGAGTCCTATGAGGGGCGGCTGTATTCGTAGGCTAACGAAGTCGTTGTTCAACAAGTTTTGACTTGCGAAAGTCGATTCATCCCCTTATAAACTTGCGTCGCAAATGAGTACCGCCAGGATCACAAGGTCATTCTTCTGTAATAGAAACTGCAGTGGGAATTTTGTGAACTTGAATTTTGAAATAAAATTGGAGTCCCCATACTCGTTTAGGAGCAACGATAACTTGTATATACGCAATAATTCCTTTAAGCCCCAATATATACACGTACAAATTCTCCTATACATTTTCTTAAAAAATGAGTTGATAGAATTTGTTAAAAGATCAAAGCATTTTCTCTTAGGTGATCATTTTATTAATTCTCATAACCTAATCTCTTGAAATTGTATGGATATCGTTAGGGGAAATTGATGTTGGTCACAATTGGGACTTAAAGGGTTAAATACCAATATGTTTCTTTTTCTTTTTACGGGTGCATGCTTTTAACACGTTTCAGACGATTGATCCTTTTTCTGCATTTCTGCATGGAGAAGTAGTCTATATTTTTTTCCCAGAGAAAAATAGCTACTGCTCACTTTAAAAAAAAGGAGACATGATACTTCACCATACTCGTTGAAGAGAAAATGGAGATTTACATCTGTGGGAAGCTCCAGCCTTAAGGCAAAAGCCGGTTTTTTTAAATGTGCGCGTGCCAATCACGCGTAAAATTATGCGCAGTAGGGATGCGCAATGGGATCAATTTAGATTTCTTGGAAACTGCCCACCTACCCCTCCCCTAAGTCATCATTAACACGTACTTCTCACTTAGGGCAAAATGTTGGGTTAGGGGAGGGGTAGGCGAATGCAGTAATAAGGAATAACTTAAAAGATGTTTCCTTGTTTTCCTCTTTCATTCGTTAGTGACAGCGACAAGAGTAGCGGACGACCCAACAGAAATAGTCGTAACTTGGACAGTGACAGATAACCTGGTAAACAAACTGAAACTTGAGATTTTGGAGGACGGGGAGGGGAGCTGGTCGGCTGTGTCTGGTGCCAGTGATATGACCACATCTACAACCCAGTTTAGGGTGAAAAACCTTAAAGCTGATGCCAAATACAAGTTTAGATTGGACATGAGACGGCCTGGAGAAAACAATCCTACATATGTCGAGAGTAATGAAGGTAGGTCGCGCGTCAAAACCTTTTTATTTCTATTAGCCCTCAAACCCTATTATCAGCTTGTAAATTCTCCACACTGTCTTACACACCTTCCCTACTGTAATGATGAAGAAAGTTTGAAGAGGAACCGGAGAAATTGTGTGCTTTTATGTTTTATCGAAAGGGTAAAGAAACGACGATGAATTTTTCGTTTTTCCTTTGAACTTGGATACGTTTCTTAGGAATTGAACTCCAGGAGAGTTCGTCTACATTTGAAAAAGTGAGCGAGTTGGGATAATGGCGCTGAAAGTTCAAAGAACTAGACGTGACTTTTTTAGTGATGTTTTCGCCGCCGTCCTCCTCCTGGTATCATGGAGGTTAAGCAACAATGACGGAGATGGTGGCGAAAATGTCGCTTAAAAAGTGAAGTTGCGCTGCCTGAAACTTGATCGCGCTAAATTCTTCTCGTTTAGTTCGTCAAATGTTAGCAAATTTTTTGGAGTTGAATTCTAAAGGACTGTATCAAAGTGCAGAAAAAGAAAAGGAAAGTTGTTGTCTTGTGTTCCCGTCCTCGACAAATCGTGAAATTAGTCATTTTCACGTCGTAGTCGTGTAGGACGGCAAAGAAGTCGTCGTCTTGCTGTTTTTGCTATGTTTTTTGTTATGATTACGCCTAGTTCCTGCTGTAGTTTTTACTCTTGAAACGAGTGAGGTGTCCGCCATTTTTATTTTTACAGCCAAAATAACTCAGCCTCGTTCCCACGGTGCCTTAACCTGTAAGAACGCTGCAATAAGTCAAAATTCTTCCAAATTTGGTCTTCAGTAACTGGTTATGGTGAATTATGCGTGTGCTTTTAGCCAATCAGAATTGGGGAAATATTTTGAATGAATAATAATTAGCAATTAATGAATTCGGCTTTCGCAGCATATGAAAAATTAAGCAGATCGAGGAGTGTGTTATCCACCTCGGCGTTCAGCCTTGGTGGATAACCCCCCCCCCCTCGAGATCTGCTGAATTCTTCATATCCTACGAAAGCCGAATTCATTAATTGCTTTATTTTTCATTCGAAATAATTCCTAGTTTAAAAACAGAGCTAAAACATGCTTACCTGCATCGATGTTAAGTTTACCTTCGATAGTGTTTTTGCTATGTTTTTAGCCATTATTTTGCCTAGTTCCAGCTGTACTTCTTACTCTTGAAGCGAGTGAAGTGTCCGCCATTTTTAGTTTTCACAACGAAAACAACTCAACCTCGTCCCCAGGTCTTCTCGGTTAACGGTTCGTTAACCTGTACAGGGCTGTATTTTTGACGTCATTTCCTCATTAAACACAAAATTCTTCCAAATTTGGTCATCAGTAACTGGTTGTGGTGAATTATGCGTGTGCTTCTAGCCAGTCAGAATTGGGGAAATATTTTGAGTGAATAATAATATTGCTTAATATTCACCTCTTTCAGTACCAGCTGTCCCAATCGTAGGAAAGCGTGAGGAACCACTTAAAAACTGGATGATAGCTGTTATTGCAGCTGTAGGTGGGGTGTTACTCATAGGCATCGTTATACTCTGCCTGTGTTGCTTCATGCGTCGCAAGAAATCCCTTGGAGGTAAGAGTATTAGAACTGCGCTGGCGTGGTAGTTCATGTCCTAACCTGGGACCAGGCTCCTTCTTTGGGACAAAAAGAGAAACTTTTGGCGAGCGAGGGATAGTGGGGTAGCTTGGGAGGCGGAAAGGGCCCTATTGCCCCGCTTTCTCCCTTTCATTTTTAACTCGTAAATACCCGTAGGCAAGAGCCCACAACCCGGAGCGAGCAACTCCCATACTAGGCCTATGTCACGACGTTTTTACGGACCAGTTTATTTTTAGACACGATTTTAGGGCACTCTTTGCCGCGAGAATAGAATCTCCCCCATGTCTATGAGCGCATTCCAAGGTAAGGCCATTTCTCGACTGACAGTCTGTCCCCTTTCGCCAAACGGAGACCCTTTTCACTGGCTATTCATGCCTTGGCAGTGTGGTAGTTTTTACTGTGTTTTTAAGACACTTTTCCTCCCTTTGTTCTAAAACTGTTTAATCCAGACAACGCTTTTAAGCAAGTGAACCACGGCTTTTTTCAAAATTTGTTGGTAGTCTACAATTTGTAGCTCTGAAGGAGGTCGGCCACCTAACGAGGTTTTAACAATGCAGTAATCGTTAGATCTTTTTGAGAAGAAAAACTTTCTGCTTATTTGGCAGGAATTAAGAAGGAGAGCCAGTATAGTTATGATTATACTCTTACTTCTGTACCACCCTTGTTGGTTCTACTGTTAGATTTCAATACACCTTATTCATTGTTTGCGTATTAAACTGAGTAATTCTTTATTTTTACCTCTACTTTGCAGCTGACCGCGTAAATATGTCTCAAACTTCAAGGTAGGAGATCATTTAAGTTGTGAAGTTGTCTTTTACTAGCTATCTTTAGTAATGGTTTAGATAGTTTGCGGAGGAAATGCTGGTCTTGGAGGAATGTTACTAATTCGAGGAACGAGGAACGGGAAACAAAAGATAATTGGTAACGAAGTTACTAATGGGGATAGGGTTAAGTCTGTTTTTTTTTTCCCATGTTTAATTTTGCCCTTCCCCTTGTTCCCCTTGTTCCCCGTGCTCGTTCCCTGTTGCCGTTCCCCGTTTCCATTCCCCGTTTTCCGTTTCAGTGACATCCGATCTTGGATGGATTGACGATTTATTTGCAACATACGCGTTTTGCCGTCGCATTTGCTCTCTGGAACTGTTTAGTGGTTTTGAACTTTAAAGCGTCAAAAAATTCCAACAGACAAATGCGATGACGAAACGCGTATGTTGCAACTGATTGAATCCACCCATAACTAATTAGCAAGGTGAGACAGAATTTACTAAACCAGCTGGTCCTAGGAACTATATCGGAAAAATTATCCAGACGCCACGAGGTCACTGCAGGTGATGTAAGTATTCCCTCTCTAAGGACACCATATGACAAGGAACATTGAGTATTGTAACATTGTATTGTAACGTGATTACGATTGAAAAAATGAAATGAAATACCATTGTATTATTTCTCAAAACTGTCTCAAAAGGCACCAGATTGTATCTCAGCGCATAATCATTTTAAAAAATTTGCAAGGGGTAAGCTCCTGGACCACCCTAGGAAGCTTGTGGCCTTTGGCCACTCAGGACGTCTCCCCCAGCAAACGATAAATCCTAGATTGAATCCTGCTGATTAGAAGTAAAAAACTCAACAAACAAAACAAAGGCAGCCGAACTAATATAAATTTCCCCTCTTACAGTTATGTAGTTGGTGGGCCGCCAGATGTCTCGCGCTCCCTCGATACAAGACCACGTAGCTATGGTATGGAATCTGTTGAAGATGATCCTTTCATTGAAGCACATTTTGCGTCCATGCAGTCCATGAACTCAACTGATGGAAAGAAAAAGAAAGGTGACTCTGGCGTCAACCTTGGCTACTTATCACAAGGTATTGTTCATTGAAAAAACTCGTAAAAATGAGTTTAGGAAGCATAAGCAACGACGTTTTCGAGCGACGCTAAGATGCCTTGGCGCCACCGTAGTTTAGGCAAAACCACTGCCCAAGAATGCGAAAAGTCCACTTCCTGTTCACGTGAGTTGCTCAAAAACGTATTTGCTAAAGATCCCTTATAGGGAGTTTAAGCAGCAACGCACGGTAACCGGAAGTGGACTTTTTGCACTCTTCAGCCGTGGTTTTAAACAAACTTTTGGAAAAATCGTCTCTATAAGAGTAAAAAAACTTAGCAATACAAATTTGGTGGTCTCAAAGCATATTAAAGGTGAAAAAGGCTCACTTCAGGTTGACGTACGTCGCTCGAAAACGTCATTGCTTAGTGACACGCGCACCGCGTTAGAATTTTCAGGTGTGGCATCAAATGAAAATTACTGAGTAGTACTTTTCCTTGGTGTTGTTTAATATTAAAGTACGAGGCAGCACATAAAATCTTAAACTGAGGTCCACTCAAGTTACGTTTTGTGGTACTGTTTATTGTGCTGAACAGGGTGTCAGTGGTGCTTATTTTTGAGTGTGAGGATTGTCACTATGCAAAGAAAGGCTACACCTTTTTAATAGAAGGAGTGATTCAGCAACTAGCGCGTTGTGGAGTTAGCAACAACCCTCTTAAGCTAGTATTGTTGTATTTACCCAATATAAGTCATGAATACTCTAGAGAACTGTTTCATTCAAATTTCGTCTTATTCCTGTGCTTATATGCGGATAATTCATGAAAAGACAAAGGGGCAAATTTCCTTGAGTCATTCATAGGGAAAACAAAACATACAAGCTAAAGAGGCCTATTGTGTGAGAGACCCTGAGGACCACTTCTTGTTACAGCCTTAATTTCAATTGGGTTGATGCCTACTCACTGCTTTTGGTTTAGATTCCGTCCAACCTCAGTCTGAAATGCTCATGAACCCAGGTTCCCGTCTCTCAAGAAACCATCCTGTAGCTCAAAGCACCGGCGATCTTGACTCAGCCTACCCAGCAAGGGGACCGCAGAGAGACTTCAACACGCTGCCACCTTATCACGAACCACCCTCATTTGAAGAGGCCATGCGCCAGTCTGGGCGAAAGCCAAAGATTAGGAAGTCGACAGGAGACCTTACGGGACCTGGCCAAGGTAGACACGCTGGACGTAGACCAAGGCCATCGCCCTCCGATGAGCCCACTGACTCTAGTGACGGGGAAACGCGGTTTACTCCTCAAAGAACGGCACCACCTCCCCCTCGAGTCAGGTTTGTGCGTTGGCTTTTGTATGAAAGTTAAAGGAAACAATGTCACTAGCGGTTTTGCCCACCTACCCCTCCCCTAAGCCAACATTTTGCCCTAAGTAAGAACCAAGTGTTAATGTTGGTTTACGTGAGGGGTAGGTCGGCAGTTTCCTAGAAACGTAAAATGATCCTCATTTGTTTGGCCTAAGATTTTCCGGCCCAAAAGTAATTTTGAAAAGCGTAGAAACATCTGAGAAACTTGCTGAGGTAATTTGAACCTGAGAATCCTAAGTTACAACTTTATCCCATTTCTCCGTAGATGGGCGTTGTCATGGGATATGGGCAAACCCAAAGCTGTATTCGCAACAATGCAAACGTTACTAAGACTCTTCTGTTTTGTTAAGAAAGTGATTAATGAAACGGTTGTCTTTCTTCGTGAACGAAGTCAAGGAAGAAGGACTGTAATTTGATAGAGTTAGGCTACCGCTAGTCTTGTCTCGAACCAATTTTTTGATAGTTTTTATTTCTGATCACCGGACCATACCAGTTGTTCCTCTGTTGGTCAGCTTATCGGTTTTATCAGGATAACTAAAGATATTATTATTAATACATTTTTCGTCTCGTCTATGCACTGATTGAAATTTAAATCAGAGTATTGGAGGAGCCACTGACGCGACAGAAAAAATAATATTGTCTTGGAAGGAGTCGAGAGGTTCAAGTCGTTTTTAACGACAAGTACTGGCTTTATTGGGCTGTTTGATGTTTAAATTATTGGCCATTTTGAAGTTAAGAGTAAGACTTGTAAATGTTGCGTCGAATTGCTCTATGGGCTGTTTTGGGGACGCTATATCGCTTCTTTTAATGGCTATTACGAGGTTGCGCAGGAAATTGGATCGAAATTCGCCTCCAGGCGGCCTTTAGTTTTGTTTGTTTGTTTCGTTTTTGTTTGTTTGTTTGCTTTCATTCCCTTTATAACATTATAAGGACGCTTTGGCCTATTTGCTTTTCAAAAGTCGACTCTGCTCATGTAATTTTTTATTACTCGTAATTCATTTATTTGTTATCTGCAGACCTAATGAGCTTAATGACGATCCACGTTATGCACCAGTGGACCAACAGGGACGTGTTTTGGGACCAAGAGTGTTACCTCAAGGCCTTTCTACCACGAGCGCCCCCAGAAATGGGCCCATTGACCCAACAGTTCCATATTCAATGCCGCAAAAGAAAAAATCGACAAAGAAACCGCGCAGCGAGCCAAGTGAACCGGCAATCGGTAGGTTTTGATCCCTTTTGTTACTGTGAAACCCAGGTAAAACAAGCGCTGCTATAAATATGTATGGAAAATGATCTCTATTTTGCAAACGCACGGTTAGCTCAGTTGGATGAGCGCCGATCTGGCTAGTGGGAAGCCGTGAGTTCAAAGCCTGGCCGGACTAACGCTCAGGGACTTTCCATAACTGAGGAGAAAGTGCTACTTTTGTAAAACGTTACAAAAGCAGTAACTGTTTTGCAAAGGGTTAGATTTTCTAGCCTTCTTCGACAGGAAAGGATCAGAAACTGTAAGTCCCGTCTCACATCACGTGCTCATTCAAAGGTATGCGGGACGGTGAGGAACACACACATACACACACACACACTGTTCGTAAGAAGCGCTTAGTAGGGGAAGTAGTCTCTGATGGTGTGGTTTTCTATCCCTGCCAGCATACCGTATGATCAAGCTGGCTGTAATAGCTTAAAAGGCTTCTCAGCGAATGGGACCTCAACACACGTACAGCCAGAAGTCAGGCTTTTTGCTGGCTGCTGGCTCCTCGTTGTATCGGGAATCCACTGGAAGAAGGTTTTTCTACCCGAGTTAGTTATGCATTTCTCTTCTACATTAAATTCCCTCAAATGTTACTCTTTAGTTCTTAATCTTTTTTAATTCTAGCCTCGTTACAGACTTTTCCTTAAATTGGGATAGCTAAGGAGGGTTTAAATTCTTAAATGTGTCTAACATCAAATAGATAGATTAACCATTAAAATGGACATTTGTTTCTCTTTAGTGCAGGAATTTTTTATATTCTTCACGTTAATGGGTGCTATTCCAGTTTTCTTCTCTGTTCTCTGACACTCAAGGACGTTCTAAGCCCTTAAATGTATTTTGATCAATTAATGGATAACTAAACAATTAATTATTTTGACTTAGATTTCTTTTTAATGTAACAGTGTAAAATCCAAGGTATTAATCGTTAACCGTGAAAGCCGCCTACCAATCGAAACTCTTTTTTTGTGCTTGTCCCCAGTCTTGTTTTTAACCATTGTTTCTAAGTTAATATTTTGTACTAAGTATTAGTTAACAAACCCAACCTACTATCATTTCAGCAGGCCGACCTCGTCCTCTACCGCTGATGGTTGGACCGTCTTTCTACAACGCCAGTGCTTATAAAGGATGTTAGTATAAAAATAAATTGATTAAACCTTAAATACAGTTAAACATATCTCAATATTGTGACTTAAAAACGCAGGTGTTTATCAATAAGTAAGAAAAGCAAAACCATGCGATACTGTACGATACGATACGATACTCACACTCATTGTACGATACTGAACAGTTTTGACTAGTTCTTAAGGTAGGAGTGATGGTGGAAAACAATTTGTAACTACTTAAATAAATTGTAAAGGGAACTAACAGCCAAGCTAAATATAATCCAAATGTTTGACTTTTTAATAACCATATAACGTGACTAAAACTCATTGGTGATTTCCCGTAAATTTTTGCTGAAAAGTGGAAAAACAAAGGAACGTCTTAATTAACTCAATCGCATCAATTAAGAACACCTTTTTCATTTCAGTTTCTTCATCACCAATAATGAAAAACGAATGATCTAACATTAACTAGAGTAATACACTAAGTTTGGTTAATTTTTCCGATTAGTTTAATCTTTTCTTTTCCCTAGCTATAAGTGAAATAAACGGGTCTCCCTGAAGTAATAGTTAGAATAAAATTGATTATAGTTTTGTCTTTTGGCGTAAGCTGATAACAGTAACTATTTTAATGCAGGTTACGAAAAACTTACTATCAAGCTAAACTTCAAGGGGTGCGAGTGCGCTAAGTAGGGGTGGTCGTTGTATGTCGCTGTAACCGTCCGCTTGACGTACTGTCCGCGTTTCACGCAGTTGAATTTAGTGTTGATAACTTTTGTACTCAGGGCCACCCCCACAGTATACACCGGAAGACAGGTCGCCAGCAGAACCTATGCATTATCCGGGAGATTTAGACCTCGATGATCCAGTTAATCTACCCCGTAGTGAAAGACCCCCAGATCTCCCACCTCCTATGGCTATGTTACCTAGCAACCGAGGAATGTCCAATTACCATCACGATCCACGTAAGTTAATAGGGACATTAAAGGGGCTATGTCAGCTGGAGAGCATGCGCTCTGAGGTTATGCAAATTACTTTCAACTGTCAAAATTCTATTGTTTTTAACGCGTGACTTTCTCCATGTGCGCTGTGAGGTTATGCAAATTACTTTCAACTGTCAAAATTCTATTGTTTTTAACGCGTGACTTTCTTCATGTTCTCTGTCACGTCCAAGGTTCCGAATTTAGAGAGGTTTAGCGAAATGGGTTTAGATAAGGGATATTTCGATAGAATTTATGGAACGTTTCTTCTCTGGTTATGCTAGATCAAGAATAAAACTGCGACGACAATTTTACTTGTAGTTTTGAAGTAAAAACGCATGCCATTCATAAAATAGAGCGCAAACAAAAATTCAACAACAACATATTGTCTTATTCAACAAAATAAATGGAAGTTGTATTTTACAAACGAGCTACAAAAGACGCTAGACCGAAGATAAAGACCAAGACTGTTTCAAATCATTAACAATTAGACTTGTCTGTCGCTATTGATTTTATAACTTAGATGCTGATAGAACAAGAGACCAAGTCTTTGTTTTGATCTTAGGGAAACATACATTATCGCGCAAAATTGTTCGATCGTGCCGAATCACTGCGACGTCGAGAAAAACAGAACCCAGCATCATTGGTATACTACTCCACTATAAGCAGTCCGTTGATAAGAAGGGAAAGCAAACTCTGCTATTTTCCAAAATTATGCTCCAACACAAACAGTTCAAAAACATGGCGTTTACAGGATCTAACTCGTACTAAGGTGCCTCTCTAAGTCCGTTGAGAACAATCTGGACGAGCAAACGGTCGTGTTTATCTTTGCCGTGAATCGAGATAAATACAAGAAGGAATCTAGCCGAATTTTAGAATGTTTCCTTCGCCAGGAGTTTAGTTTCGTCACGAAACTCATGGCCTGATGCTCTTGTAATCGTTTACAAAAAACGGCCGCCGCCAACTCCATAGCCGCTTCATTATATGTCCACATACTTTGAGCACAAGAAAAATCCAAGAGCCAGCAGCCTCTAAAATAACTCAATAGAAAGGTCCTGTGAACTATAGGGAAGATTCCATCAAAGATTCCATCACTCATTGTGGAGTAGCCGTCATTAACTCTGCCATTACAACGGCCGCTGATAAGAGGACACAGTAAATCCACGTAAAAACATTCCACAGGCAAACAATTTTAAAATAACGCCAAAAAATTGTTCTGTAATCACCATAGAATGATTCTTAATACAAAACTTCGCTAACTATCGAACGATGGCTGAGATTTAGACAGATAAAAACAGCCTTCCAAAATCTCCGACACAACTTGAAAAAGTTGGGCTGTCTTTTTCAAGTTTGTTTTCATTGGCTCGCGCATGCGTGTTGGGTGACATAGCCCCTTTAAGCAGTGACGTTTTTGAGCGACGCACGTCAACCGGAAGTGAGCCTTTTTCTCTTTTGATATGCCTTGACGCTACCAAATTTGTATTGCTAAGTGTCCTTACTCTTAAAGAGACGATTTGTCCAAGAATTTGTTCAAAATCACCGCTCAATAGTGCAAAAAGTATACTATACATCCGGTCGACGTCTGTTGCTCAAAAACGTCGCTGCTTAAAATAAGCTCCCTAACAGTTGTCATAGTTGTTGCCGTGAAGACTGTTTGTGTAAGATTTGTGTAACAAGGGTTAATTTCACGTCCTAAACCTCATTTCCAAAGTTTCAAACCTTTTATCACCTTAACGTAATACGATTAGGCAACAAAAAACATCGTGAAGTCTTCAGTGTTTCGCTTGGAAATAGTCTAAATGCATTCAGTCGAGCAAAGCCTCGTTTTGACATTGTAAATTCGCGAAGTTTTATACAAATTTATCCCCAAGGCAGTACATTCGAAAAGAATACCCATGCAGAAAGATGGTGGATGCAAAGAATTTAGTACACAAACGAGGTAAAATTTGCTTGTCTGACGTAATCGTACATAAGGGCCATTGTGGTGACTTCTCAGATTGTGGCGTTATTTGTTCAAGGCTGTCTAGCTCTCTCCTTTTGCCATAAATCTTGTATGGGTAACAACAAAACAAAGGGCTTAAAATAACGACCGGTCGACGGAAAATGTCTGGTCAAGAAGGTCTGCTAGCAAGCTCTCCATTTAAAGTGAGCGAAGCAACTCGCGAGGGGCTCGAGCGTGCGCCCGCCCCTCGCGCCCGCCTTTCGCACTCGGGTCTCCTTTCGCGTGCTGCTCTCACGTGAATTCTCGCGACTCCCCCAAATGGAGAGCTTGCTCGCGGGCTGGTTCAAGATAGCCTGCGAGCAAGCTCTCCTATTTGGGCGAGTGAAACAAGTTCTCGCGTTCTCGCGAGGCTCGCTTCGCTTGCCCAAATGGAGAGCTTGCTCGCAGGCTGGTTCCAGAAGACCATTGGTCCGGACAAACATTCGGTTTGCCGGTCATTTTGACCAGATACGTAAATAAGCGACCAGGAAAAAATCTTTGCACACTATTACGTTTGCAGAGAACAAGCACTTAATGTCGTTACTTGTTTGGCTATACGTTCAACTTCATATCGTGTTCGTTATTTTTAGCTTCTGATGTTGACCGGTCAGAAGAAAGACTTGACCGAGCTAAAACCAATTTGGCACGTAGCCGGCAACAGTCCCAAAAATATTTTTAGCCCTGCAACACTTTAATGTTTAACGCTAAACTAAAAACTGAAGACAAATCCTCACCACTATCCCAGCTTACCCAAAAAGTTCCTTTCCTTCAACACGTCGAAGGCTCTTGCTCTTCGTCGTCGGGACGTTTTGCCAGAAAAATGCGTTGAAAGAATTTTTATGGGGAACTAACCAGTTCGTCTTCAACTAAAGGACGAGGCTCGATCTTCGTAAACTGCTTTTTTCTCTTAAAAAGTTCACCACTCACTGGTACAATTCTCTCTTCTCAACTCTCCATCAGCCGTTACCGCACCTTGATTTTCATCGCTGCCCAACAAGCTATTCGCATGACCAGCAAGCCCATCCGCTTGACTCGGATTAAAGCTTGCGTAAGGCTCTTTCTGATTGGCCAGGAGAGGCTCATTCGGGTTGTTTGTTTGGCCTGAACAATTTTCTTTCCTACATTTCGTAGCGAGGCCTGGGTTGTCCAGCAAATATAGGGCAAGCAATATAGAAATTACGATGACGATAAAAAAGACACTGAAATAACAGTTTTTAAAAAGCTAATGCCCTGTAGTCGAGCTGTTCTTCATCAAAAATGATTGGACAAACTTTTCCGTAAATCGATTACGGACGTGACCAGAAAATCCAAAGGACAATTTCAATCTACAACATGTAGAAACCTGCGGAAGTCACAGCTAAAAATATTCATCTCAACAAACATCTGATAATCAGGAGACACCTAACGCCACAATTTTTTAAGTTTAAACGTGTAGGAACAAATCGCTGTCCCCTGCTTCGCACCGAATTCATAACAGCAAGAAAAATAATCTATTTAACATAGCATGAAATAGCTGGGTTTAAATTTTAAGACGGGTAGTGAAAGAGGTGGCTTCATAGGCAGGCAAGACTGTATTATGTAGGGTTCGTACGGGTCATGGAAAACCTGGAAAGTCATGGAATTTAAGAATTTCATTTTCCAGACCTGGAAAGTCATGGAATTTAAGAATTTAATTGTCGGTCCTTGAAAGTCATGGAAGATTTAAGTTTTGGTTGGTAGTTTAGTTGCGGCAGATGGCAAAGCAAGGACAATTTAAGATAGAGAGGAGTGATTGAACAGCGCGAACGACACACATTTAGGTGGACACTATGGTGTTGTCTTTTAAAATGTTTAAGGTCAAAAACGCCCTAAAACACAAAAGCTTTAAAAATTTGTAAAAAAGTGACAGCTAAACCTAAGGCTATGGAAACTTAAGAACGTCATGGAAAAAGTCATGGAAAGTCCTGGAATCTGAAGAGCTTAAAAGAGTACGAACCCTCATTATGGTTATTTTTTTATTTATTTTTATTTTATTGCCATCACAGTAAAACCCATTTCTGTGGTTAAACCACCCCCTTGCCCGTGGGCGCGGGAGAGAGTCTAAGCCTGACGTTTCAGGCTAATCGAGTTTACTACTGTATGTTTTTGTTGTTAATTAACTAAAAACGTTTTTATTAATATAGATGATGGTCTTCCTGAGCCACCCGCATTCTTACGTGATGTAGTCTACCCACCGTACGGCCGAGATACACAATCCGATTCGGACGGCCCAGCTCCTTATAACCCTCCTCCGCCTTCAGCAAATCGACAAAGAAAGGTACGAGTTAAGTTTATTCTGAAGTAAGGAAGTAGATTATAAACTGAATTTGTCAAGTTACATTTCAGAATTTCATCTACAGGTCCCGGTTGTTCAAAGGCTGGATAACGCTGTCCACCGGATAAGTGTCGCTATCCAGTGGATAAGTAGCTATTAGGAAAATTTGATGGCGTTATCCACTGAATAGAGATTTACGCAATGGATAGCGTTACCCACCGTTACCCACCTTTAATTTGATAGCGTTATCCACTGAATAGAGATTTACGCAATAGATAGCGTTACCCACCGTTACCCACCTTTAATTTGATAGCGTTATCCACTGAATAGAGATTTACGCAATAGATAGCGTTACCCACCGTTACCCACCTTTAATTTGATAGCGTTATCCACTGAATAGAGATTTACGCAATGGATAGCGTTACCCACCGTTACCCACCTTTAATTTGATAGCGTTATCCACTGAATAGAGATTTACGCAATAGATAGCGTTACCCACCGTTACCCACCTTTAATTTGATAGCGTTATCCACTGAATAGAGATTTACGCAATAGATAGCGTTACCCACCGTTACCCACCTTTAATTTGATAGCGTTATCCACTGAATAGAGATTTACGCAATAGATAGCGTTACCCACCGTTACCCATCTTTAATTTGATAGCGTTATCCACTGAATAGAGATTTACGCAATGGATAGCGTTACCCACCTTGTGGAGAACTTTTGAAGAACCTGATCTACCGATACAAAAGTTCGAACCACTTCGTACAGCATCGCTCACAGTACAGGAAAAAAAGTACTGCTCAGTAGCTATTATTTGAATGGTCACACTTGAGCATTTCGTCTCCAGATTCGATTCGAAAGTGAGAACCACCTTTTACAAAACACTAAACAGTGTAATAAATTACTGCTTAGTAGCTTTCATTTGAATGATTACGGGTCGCCACAGATTTTTGCCCACAGATCCACCTTACGCAGCACGAAAACAGCACCACAGGAAAATACTGCTTAGTAGCCGTTTCATTATAGTGGTTACCCTTTTTATTTACAGACTCAAAAGTTGTACCTCTAGTACAGCATGGTTAACAGCCCCACAGAAAGAAAGTTTTGCCTGTTCCAAGCTCCGAGTTAGAAAGCACGAACACGAGAATAAAACGGGAGGAAACTGGGGAGAGGAAGGGCCACCGCCGTTTTTTTACAGATCACGCACTCATATCTTTGCGTGCCTTTCACTCACGCGTTATCCGTACTATCTGAGAGCCTGGAACAGGCTACAGAAAATGCGCCCTACCGTACCTCATTTTCTGTTTTCTTTGTCTTTCCTCCACAGCCTTACGTAAATATTCACGGTCAACTTGTCAGACCCCCTTCGCGAGAATCAGACGAATTTTTAAGACCAGAGTCTTTACGATCGTCACGTGACACCCTCACCCCAGAGCCAGAAATGCCTGTACGCCCGAGACAGCCGCGAGGGTCTGAGTTCGACGACAGAAGAGAACCGGAAATAAATTACTTTAGTTATTTGGTCTGAGGAGACCGGAAGCTGTCGAGAGAGAGAACAAAGATTTATAGAAGAATGAGCACAACATGGAATATTCTGTCTGGCTCTCCGCTCTAGGTTAAAACGAGAAACAATTTTGTAGCCCTGCAAGCTACTTAATTGTCCAAGCGGCAAGTTTACTTTGCTATATTTACTTTAATAGCAGTGGATACAAGTTATAGTGTGGAATGCTGATCTATATAAGCGATATTCCAGGAGAGCTTTTCATAGAAGCACCACATACTCCGGTCAGGCACTTAAAAGAAACTGTCCTTTACAACACAACACAGTCGTAAAAGTCAAGTGGCAATCACATTGGGTAAACTTCTGTTCTCGCACTTAGGAACATCTCCGCCAAACTCTTAGACCCTCCCATTTGGCCACCGTCCCTCACCCGTTCGGATCATGTGATTCAGATGAACGTTACCGCGGTGAATTCATGTGGTCGTTATGGCTTGAGGAGAGGGTCTTCATAAACTAGACGAGACTAGCTCTGTGGGTGGAGGGGACGGTAAGGAACACCCTAGTGATCCCCAGAGAGCTTGCTCGCAGGTTAAGATAACACTTCACTATGGTAGCAGAAGTCAACACCCCTGATGTATGTTTCTCTGGGTTGCTGTAGTTAAAGTTTTATCGTTTTTTAGTTTGTAGCCTAAAAATGTAATTATATATTTTTTGATATATACGCTTCGTACGCTTTAAAACAGCAAGGTAAGAATACTTTATAGAAAAATTCCTGGGCGACATCCCGATACAATTCGAATAAACAACCCTAAGATTGGCAGAAAATGGCCAACTATTTGTATAGTAGTGTAGATTATTGTACAAGGCGTCCAAGCTAGAGGACATGTAGTAGCATGAAGTAGTTAGATTTTACATATTTTATCCTTATTTACTAAGATTACACATTTGAAACATAGCGCACTGCGATTACCAAAAATACAGCAGAACTCTGGGCTTTACAGCTGAACAGTTAGTGATATTTTTTCGTACCTTTTGCAGGTCTTTGTATTTATTTGTTATTTTATTTGTTTTGTTGGTTATCATTGGTTTGGTACAAACCTTTGTTTTTTATCACTATTAACAACCTGCCTCACGAGGTTCTGCGAGACATGTTTTTTAAAATACATAGTTTTTAGGGAGCTTCAGCAAATGCGTTTTTGAGCCACCCGCGTCAACTGCAAGTCAGGCCTTTTCCCTTTTAATGTGTGTTGACGCTACCAAATATGTCGTGCTCAGTGTCTTTACTGCAGTAGAGACGATTTGCACGTAGATTTGGGCAAAAGCATTCCCCAACTTGAGAATGCAAGAAGTTCACTTTCCGGTTGATATGAGTCGTTTAAAAACGCCTTTGCTTAGGCTCGCTATTACTTTCTGAAAGGCTTTCAAAATCGTAACTGAAATTAAAGTCACTTAGATTACGAGCAGTGCCCTATTTTTTTAAGGAATTAGGATATTGAGTAACGCGACAGGAAAACAAGGGAAACGTAAGGCAGCCTATAAGTCCCTTCAATTCGAGATCGTACGATCATATGTTTATCTTCATCTGGGTGGTACTCTATCTCTATACTGAATCTATCCTTTCCCTCCCAAGACCTATCAAAATTACATATTCACAATAAAAAGTGCAATTCAAAGTTGTAACCCTGGGAGGGAAAGGAGGTGCTGCTTTTATCAGTTCCACTGCCCCTGTCTTCTTAAGCAATTGAGGGAAATCGGGACAGAACTAGCCAAACTGGAGAGGTGTTGTGTAAATAACAAAAAAATTCATTCTTGTTAACACAAAATTGCGCAAATATAATATTTTGTTAAACATGCAAGAATAATAAAAGAGTTAGGTTTTGTTCAGATACCTGTATTGATTTCTATACTCGCAGTAAGATTGATCTTTTACTTGCCTAGTTTTAAAAGACTGACACATTCATTCTTGGTTCCTTGGCGCGAACAGTTTGTTTATAAGAAACACCGTAAAATTCTGAAAATGACTCAGGCTTATATGGTTGACTGAGCTCGAGGCGACCATGGGTTGCCCTCAAAATACAGAGTGAACCACCCCTAACGTCTGCAGCACTGTTGCTTTTACCACTGACGTTTACTGGCTTTCATAACCAGTCTCCTCAACTAACTCTGCTCAAACAACCGCACATTTTGTTATCGCGGTAGGTTCAAAAGAGGAAACAAACCCGAGTAATTTAAGTTTTATCGATATTCTACGCTTGAGAACGTGGCAAGGCAGAATCTAGCAGGGCGAGGAGTGGCATCAGGGCTGGAAGTTAACTTTTTGGTGCACTTGCTAAGTTTTGCTAGTAAGGTGTAAGATTTTTTCCACTATCAAACTGGTGAGACTACTAGCAAATTCTTTCCCTTTGAAATGTCAGTGACCATATCTGATAAAAAGATTAGAATTGATATTTCGCACAGTCTATTAATGAGCTGAAACGTTTAATAAAAAAAAAAGTATTATAATGCAAATTATTTCCCTAATACTGCTGGATAGCGATTTAACTCGCGGATGGTACTGTCCAACGTTTGAACATCTGGGGCTGTCGTGAGTAACTCAAGTTTTAGTCTTGACTACAAGCCGAAGTAATGGACTCCGGGCCTGGGGCGCATCCGAGAGAACAGCAGAAATTGAGCCTTATTCATTCTGAATGCAAATTTCAAATTACGATATTTTGTCAACAAAAAGTTCTTCGCATCTTCCGAGTACATGCAGTGAACATAGAGAGCAGACCATGAGTCAAGCGGTCGCTTACAAGAGGTTAAAAACAATGGACAATTATAAAACCGTCACCCCTACAGTCGCGGAGCCTTACGAGAGGTGATCCTTTACGAGAATTTTCAACTATAAAGCTTTTTGTATCTTAGCCTGCAGAAGGCTTAAGGGGTTCGCCTTAACGCGAAAAGAAAATCTCGTCCCACAGTGAAACTGGAAGCAAAACATCAGGTTATAGCGCAACGGGTTTTTCTATTTATAGGAAAGAAATTATTCAGATAAAGGAAAGTCTTAAAATATTCTTTAGTCTATTATCAATGTTGCGTTCTGATTGGTTGAGCCACTACTAGGCTATATGTTATAGCCCACTAGTAGCGAAAAGCGCCGGCTTTTTGGCGGCAAAAAAAGGATTTAAGCCTAGCTTCAACTAGCTAAAGTCTTTTTGTCACAATATTTTTTACCGACTAGTTGGATTTTACTAATGAATTATTCCCTCATGGCCTCTGAGTCAATAGCGCATTCGGCTCTTGACTCACCATTCGGGCTCGAGGGTTAAATATCATACATGCGCTTGCTAATACAGTTTGATTGTACAATCTCTCTTCGACGTCAACCAAATATGACTAGGTATACGTTAGTTACAGGTGGGAAATGTTGCCTCCCTTCCAAGCCTGACCTAAATTTGGCCAAAAGAACATAATTTCGTTTAGAGTGTTATATCACAACAGGTCACCATCCACACGCCAGCGTAATACTGCACGCCCTTGCCCAGATTCGATCACTGCATGATCAAGGTCGTTGTGGCTTCCGAAATAACAACTGATAAAAACTGCTTTTATTATTTGACCCCGTTTAGACTCCGCTGAAAGTATACGCTATCTTCGGGATCTTTCGATTTCAAGGGAAACAACTTTTAATAATTTATGTGAGCTGACCGAGAATAATGTGAGTCTGATTCTTCTTCGAGGGGAATTTATTAAATGATCCCTGAACCCATCTCTTTAGAATATCCAGAAGAATAGCACAGTTACAATATTTGAAATATTGTAAACCTGCCGATCCTTTTATAGTAAAGAAAAATTGTCAAGGTGCGAATAATTACTCAAGGTAAAAGAGACAAAACCACAAGCGAATCAACATGACTTGGAATGACATATATAATAAAAATATAAAAAGTAAGTCGAACTGAACTGGGACGAGACATCATAACTCGCGTTTCCCTCAGACGGAAGTTATCTAAAAAACTGCAATGACGCTAGCTTGCAATCCAAAAACCAGATGGCAGATGAAAACAATGAAGTATTATATCATGACAATTTTTCCTCAACCGATCCACTCAATAATTTCGCATTTTATCAGTGTAATTGCTTTCACACCCTACAGTCCCAAAAATTAAAAGTTTAACAAGTTTGTCAAAGAAGCTGAGGTCAGTGAGGTGCAAGGAGCCTAGGACCATCCCCTCTCTATCAATTCTCTTTCTTTTCCCCTCTCTTCTAAAAAAAACAGCCTGATCGCAGCTCAGCATAAAAAATTCAATGTTTCCCCTTCAAAAAACAGCGAATGAACAAATCCCGGTTTTATCTCCGTATCACCGGCAGAACCGGAAGGTCCTTTAACCGGAAGAGGGGGCTCTGTCACACCCCTCCACCCACAGTCGTGACGTCAATATGGCTTCTCATCACCTCTTGAATACTGTCGTTTGCCAGGAAACACCTAGACACAGTTGAAGCGATGTGAATTGATTATTTGCCGGATTATTTGTTGCTTAAAACATACTCACCTGGAGTCAAGTGTCTGCATTCATTTCAACTCGAAGTGGTGAGTAGAATCAGACGCGCTCGAGACGGCTTATAAATTATTTAACCTTATTATTTTAAGTGTTACTTTGGTCACTTGTCCTGCAGAGTTTCTTCAAGACTCGCCCAAAACCTACCTACAATTTGCTTTTTTCTTTTACCACTTGACTCGTTTTCCACGATATTAAGAACACGACTTTGAGAAGGAAGGTCACAAGTTTTGACTTTTCGTCTCGTTAAAACGCTGCCAGCTATAAACAGCGTCTGCTTTGATTGCATGAAAATTTTATTTCGTGCGCACTGATTTTTAAGTAAGCTATTTACACCTAGTGATTTGACTTTTTGTTGTTCTTTCGAGACTTTTTAAGCTAAGAACAATCGATGGTATATTTCCTTTGCTGAAATGATATCTCAATACATTTACACTAGGTTCTGTCTATCATCACAGACGAAATCGATTTGATCGTGTGTTGGAATGGATTCTGCACGGTGGACCTTCGTTGTTTGCCTGTTATTCTCGACAACTGTGTCGAAAGTGGATTCTCGTAAGTCCTTATATCCATTAAGGGGTAAAAATCTTGGAAAATTTTTGAAAATAAATAATGTAGAAAACTGAAAGGTGCTATCTGCACATACACAAAAAATTAATAATTCTTCACAGGCGTTGTCATTCCAAAACTAATTATTAAGCTTTTGATAAGCTGTCAGAAATATTTGAACTTCTTCATGGAAGAATACATTTGGTGTATGGTTGCTGTGATGTAAACATTTACATGCTGATACGCTTTATTGTTTTCTGTGGTTTTGTTTTCAAGATTACACTATATATGTTACAGGTCAAATTTGATTTCAGGTTAAATTGTTGGTAGGTTGATTCTCAATTCCCTTTACAAGTCTCTTAGGGCTAGGAGACAAAGGAATTGAGAGGTCCTGTAACATATGTTACATGTACATGTTCGGCATTTATTCAGGCTCGAATAACATCTAAGGGGCTCTTAATTTCACGTGAGCCCGGTGGACCGCCTTGGGTTCATATGGGCGAATCTTTGTTTACACTTTTTGCCTCATTAACATATGCTTATCACTATCTGATGATGCTAATAGAATAACAACTCTGAATATTGAAAGGGCATAACAGTTTCAGTTCTCTCTGAAAATTTGAGCCCAATACACCGAATTGTTTCGGATAAATTCTCTTCAAAAAATGTGTTGTCTTACAGAGAAGGTATGGCTCATTAACTAACTTTTTTGCCACCCAGCAATTTCGCAGTTTTTGATGGCTGGTATTTTCTTCAATATTGCTTGCAAAGAGCTGAAAATTGGACAAATTGCTCAACTTAATCAGCTCTTTCAACTTTTGCATTTAGTTCATGTATATACATCCACGGCTTCTATGGGTCAAGTCATATGCTAATGAGGGAAAATGTAAACAAAGACGTCTGCAAAGATTTGCCTATAAGAAATTTCAGCCGCGCAGAAAAAGCAGAAGATCCCGAGGACAAGTTCTGGTACGAAATTTGCATGATCAAGGTTGTTGTGGCTTCCAAAATAACATCGGAGCATCACAGCAATTTCTGGTACGAAATTTGAGAAACAAAGTAAACGTGACAAAAACAAAAATTAACACTTTTGCACCTATCTTAGTGCTAGTTTTGGCAACTCTAAAAGCTGTATCACTGCAGTTAAATGGGATGTTTATGAAGTGGAAAATACAGCAGGCAATGCAAGATGACTATATGCCATCCACGCCACCAGAATTCATCCCACTTTCATCCCAGTAACCAGACTATAGTGTTCTTATCGCAAAATTTCCAGCCTGCTTATTGAGATCCCAGTTGGAAAAACCGAGATCTCTGGAACTGAGCCAGCCCTCATTTTACTTTAGGATTTAGTGGTAAGGCGAGATCTCATGTGAAGAGGCCTAAAATCTATATCTGATCACCACAGCAAATTAAATTGGCAGGAATTTCAGGTTAACTAATATATTGTAAATGAAATAATTATTATGAAATAATTAATTATTAGGTAATAATGGCCGTTTCTCATGGTCACAGCCCATAATTGGTCGATGGGTGGCAAATAGAAGCCTAGATTTTCAGGTGTTGTTGTTCAGTTCAGTTAAGTTATGTTGCAAAAGTCAAAATCTATCAAATAAAATTTATATTTAAAATATAAGAATACTGGCAATGGAAAAATTAAGTACCGGTAGAACTGATATGCAGAGTGGAATGTTCACTTCCGAGTCTCGTGACTTATTGACCTTTAAACAGCGACATAAGACAAGATGAAATGGTGACAAAATGGCGACATAAAAATGTGTTAAATACCAACAGGGACATGGCCTTCTCCTCAAAATAGGAAATGACCATATATAAAATTCAGGTTGCATAACAGGAAAGTTGTTGACAGTATTGTAAATGACCAGTAGGTTACAGTGGATCTTTAAATCCCATGGGTTCCACATCTTCTACAAACCTTTTAACGTGCTGTGAAATCAATTGACACATGTAAAGGATTGATTAGAGAAATTAAAGAAGTGCAGGGTCGTTTACCACAGCCAATGTGAACAATGTCTGGACAACTACATTGGTCCCTTTTTACCAGGATCACAGAACACCAATCCCGTGAAACTTCTGCTGTTTTCAAGCACTGCTGTGCAGTGGGTCACAACATCAACCCGCACAATGTAAAAGTACAATAGCTGACAAAAATAACCCAATCAAGTGCCGCATCAAGGATGCCATTTCTATTATAAACAAAGAAAAGCCTCTCTGAATAGGGACTAGGGACTGGACCTCCCAGCCATTAACAATCCTCTCTTGCGGATAATTTCATAACAACTTTTCTGTGATGCCACCTGAGACTTCACATCGCTAAATCGAAGTTCAAGCAATTCAGACAAAATATTTGTTTTTTGTCTCAAATTTTGCTCTGGTCTTTGAATATTATTTACCGTAAATTCTCTATTTATTATTTTTTTCAAGCACTTTTGAGGGGCAGGGGGGAGCTTGATAGAAAGAAGGGGGGCTTTTTAATTTAGTGAAATGCATCAACGGAAGTAAGGTTTCTATGGGATGGACTTGTGGTTCCCAGGCGTTATACTGCTTTTTCTAACAATAAGAAAATGGTAACAATTCTCCACAGAGAACTAGAGAGTAAGGTTGAAAAAGTTAATAAGCCCATGAAGTTGGAGGTCATGGGGCTGAAGCCAAAAACGATATGAATTTCCAGCCGGAATAAACCAATTGTTTCTGAAAAATAAGGATGGAGTGGGGAGGGAGGCTTATTAACTTTCCTCCTTTGAAAAGGGGGGCCTTATTAGAGAGGGGGGACGAAAGAGAGGATTGACGGTATACTGAAAGTAAATGTGGTTACAGTTGAACCTAAGTCCCGAGAGTGATGAAAATCAATTTTCTCCTTAATTATGATATCAATACATAATCAAGAGAAACTGTTGTGAGAATATATAAAGTAATCCCTTCACAGAAAACGCTTTGATCTTCAAACAAGTTCTCACATTTAATTCATTAAGGAAATGTATGGAGATCAGTTTTGAGAATTTGAACTTGGATATTAGGGCTTAAAGAATTAAGCGACAACCCCCGGGGTAATGGCAAGTGGCCACTTAATTGAGGTTGGCCACTGAATATACAGTAGGTAATTTTGTCTGGAAGTAACATTATTAACCTTTAACAGTAACTTCACTTCCCGTGTGAAATACCTCCATGGAATTCTATGGAAATCCATAGAATTCGATGGAAATCCATGGAATTCCATGGAAATCCATGGAAATCCATGGAATTCCATGGAACTTCCATGGAATTCCATGGAATCCCATGGACGGAGTTCCATGGAGTATCCATGGAGTTCCATGGAATCCCATGGAGTATCCATGGAGTTCCATGGAGTTCCATGAAGTATTTCATGATAATGAATTTATTTACGGCTTTAAAAACATGATTTCAGCGTAGTCAAAAAATGGAATTCCATGGAGTATCAATACAGATCATTAACTCAAGCAATGAAAATGCACAACAATTGAAGGGAAAATTTACTATTCGGTGATTGAGGAATGCCAACGGGGTTCCCATTGCCGCCGCCATCCGATCTGACTTGTTCAAATATTCCACTTGGTCCATGATGGTAATCAACGGAACCACAACAATCGTAAATGGCATTCTATCCTGCCTTCCCCAAAGCCAGGGGTTCCATGGAATGCCATAATGTGTCCATGGGGTTCGATAGAATACCATGCAGTTTGTATGAGAAAATCCATAGAAATTCAGTGATCAAGCAACTCATCAACTTGTTAAACACATGTTCAAGTCTGCACTTTTTATTGGATAGAAAAATAGGAAACATTTGGAAGCTTTCTAAAAGCAAAATAGTGCGTTTAGTTTAAATTACACAGACAATGCAAAAGTATTGTTCACTGATGCTGAAAGTCCCAGTGTCAGATATCTTATTGCTAACTATAAAGAGGAATATTATGTGTGCTTAATAAAAAAAATGATCCTGTTAAAAAATAAATAAATATAGAAAATTAGTTTTTGGTAGGGCTGTCTGCCATTTATCTTTTAAAATCAGTGTTGTGTTTAAAATATGAGAAGATCACTGTTATTAACAACATGCAGTTGCTTTGTTACATTGACACAGTGGCTATTCGTACAAGACCCGTACACCGATGTGTATATTTGCTATGACATACAGGATCAAGTCTCTACCTGAAATTTGTATGAAATTTCTAAGTCTCTTGAAATTTCTGATCAACAAATACGTGTACGTCTCTTCAACCACTATTCCATTTTTTAGGAAAAAATTTCAGTGGCAAATTTTGAAAAGAAGAAAAATTCGATGTGGCAAGAATGCTGATCCTGGGGCATAGAATACATAGTTCGTAGCCTAACCACTCTACCACGGAGTAGTAACTCGCTCCTAGGTGGAGTTTGATTTTATTCATATAACAACAACCGTAACCCTAATCAGAAGCTAACCGTTTCGAGTCAGTGCTTTAATAGCCCTAATCAGTTTAGTCGGAATCCCGTATGAATAGCAAATACAAGACAATGTACGGGTCCCGTACTTAAATAGCCAGTAGAAAATGATCCCACTAGCTAAATTTATAGGCACATAACTCTTCTCGGCATCAAAGTGTCTTTGGTTGAGAGCTAAGATTTTCCCTGTTACTCGAGTTCAACCTGATCGATGAGATTGCTTTGCATGGAGTATTTCGGCGAACCTACACAAGCAATGTTAGAGTTTTTGCCGCATGCGTGGATAGGCTAGTCTGCTACACAGCCGTTTTTAGTGGGGAGGAGAGTTGCGTGACAACACTAAGAGTTGTGTAGCAGACTATGAATGGGCCTGCTGCCTTTTTTCAAAGGTTCCCTCACCTGGGAGAACAATGCAATATTTTCCTCTCACTGCTTTACTCTTCAACAGCGTCGGAATAGTACAATTAACTCTGAAAAGGACCACAATTTAAAGCCCTTAAAGACAGACATCTCCACGATCGTGCTGTGAGTTGACGCCATGTTTGGTGCTTGAACTGGCTTCCAGGCCTCTCCGCTTGGTGACTTACGTGATCACGTGGGGCTTTTGAACCAACAGAAAGGCGTAGAAGATTAGTTTTTTTGGTTCAAATCTTTAGGCAGACTTCTGTGCAGTACTACAGTGTTGTGTAAATGGACATAGGCGTACGGGAAATTTTTTGCCAGGGGGGGCGGTAAGCCATTTGCCCAAAAAATTTTCGCAAGTGTTCCAAATTTTTACAAAAGAGTCGAAAAGAAACAAGGGCCATATTGCAACAACATAGGCCGTGAAGGTGGTTTGATACAGTTTTTCAGGGTCATGCATTGCCAAGTTTGAGCATAAACTATGTCGCCATAAACAAACGTTTGGAAAAATTGCCACCACAGTAGATGAAAATTTGTCATGATCAGGGTTGCAATGACATCGGAGTTGTCATAGCATCGAAATCACGCCATTACCTATTTTACTTCAGCAAAATTAAAAATTCTCGGCACTGGGAACCTTACAAAATCTTTCACAGGAGCTTTTTTCGCCAATACGGTCTTCTCAATGTTTGCAAATTTTAAGCAAAATATGTAAGAGCTTCATCGAGATAGTTTGCGATGAAGTTTCTACCGTTAAAAATACGGTAAGAAAAGGAAAATCGTGAGGTTTGGCCGTTATCTGTAGAAAACGAAGAGCTTTTGACATACAATTTCACCTCATAGTAGTTTTCACGTGTGTGAAAGATCGTGGACATAGCTCTGCCCGATTGCTAGAAAGAAGGATTTGATTAGTGCGCTCTTCTTAGCGGTTTTGTAAACATTTCGGTCTACTTTAACAAATTAGCAATAGATTTTTTAAAAGAATTAAGATTCTTCTCGTAATTCAAACTGAGAATTAGTCAGCCACTCCTCCGTCTTCAGACCCACCCTGTTCTTCGAGTGGAGATGATTCTAGAAAGTTATGCGACTGGATAGCGCATTCCAGCTAGCCCAGTGCAGTACGGTGCCCAACAATAACAAAAAAATAAATATGTAAATTACTCATCACATGTTAGGCGGTTACTGTCTCCTGTGAATGTAAGTGGATTATTACGCCGACTTCAGGTTAATATTCAGGTCTTCAAAATAATTAAATAAACATGGAGACGTCTTTAAAAACAGGCTTTGTGCAAATTTTCTCCTGCTGCCCAAAAAATCTGAGTTGCCCAAAATTTGGGGGGGCTGCAGCCCCCCTCGCCCCCCCGGCCCGTACGCCTATGTAAACGGATTGTCTTTGCAATGAATGCATCCGAAAAAGATGTTATTTTCAACGCAAAATATCACTTGTGAGGTTGCTTACATTTGGCTTCTTTCAAATCGACTTCGATTAAACAATGACTCAGCTGGATCGCACATTAAAGAGGAAGGTAAGCTCAATATGTACACAACTCGTGTTCGTGTTTGGTTTCGTTGCTCAACTGAATTCGTCCACTCGATTGGCTATGATAAATTTAGAAGGGTAGGTTTTCGGGTGCTGTTTATCGGTTTTAATATGTATTTTTCATCTGTTTTGTTCATACAGATATGAATGTGGTCTTTCGTGCAAATTGCCTTCGGAATCCTTTGGAATAATAACTAATTCTGGCAGAATTAGAAATCGAAGACTGTACTTCAATGGACTGCTTCGATGTATTAAGAAGAAATATCATATTTAGAATTTTCATGCCTGCTACGTAAAAACTATACAAGAGACTGATAAATCATAATTGTGGCTGACGCCGTTTTTTCCCGAGGATTAGGTAGGACTTTGCTATAACTAAATACCATAGTGGTTCTGATCGATGAAATAAGTAGCAATAAATAGCACTTCCCTTTTTCGTCGCATTAAATAAAGCCATGTTTAAGTCTTACATACTGACGGTTTGTGCATTCAAGGATTAGCTTATTTTTTGCTTTGAATTATGCATCTGTTCGCCTGCTACTTTTCTTAAACACCAGGCCAAGATTCCTTGCCATGTATTAAATCTAAATTTTTCATTTAAACTACTTCATTATGATTGCGGCATTCTAAACTGTATGTATATAGTCACAAGTAAACATTAATTTGTTAAGCTACGGTATGTCAAATTTTCCGCCAAAAGAATGTTAACTTTTGATTGATATCTTAAAAAAGAGATTTATGCAGTCCTTATATTGATTAAATAAATTACAGTGGACCAAAATCTGTTATGTATTCCATTTGATTCAGTACTGAATATCTTAAATGTCTAATGCCTGTGAATTCCATGAAACTCCCTGGAGATCCATGGAATAATGGGTGTAGTGTAGTTTCTATGGAATTGCATGGAGCTTTTCCATGGAATTCCATGGAAAATGTCCTAATCCTCCATGGAAAATATTGATGTAAAAATTTCCATGGAATTCCATGGAAATTGCTGTCCTAATGTTTTCCATGGAAATCTATGGAGAGATTTCCATGGAATTCCATGGAGATTGATGTCCTAATCCTCCATGGAATTCCATGGAATTCCATGGAGGTTTTTCACAGGGGTTTTATCTGAAACAAACACCTTTAGAGGCTTCTGACAACTTTCGCTGTAGAGACAGCTCTAATACTGAACAAAACTACCAGAATATCGTAACAAACAAGTAAATCCTCCTTGAAATTGTTGGGGTGAGGTTCTCCCAACTTTGCACAAATAATATACTACTATGTACAGAAAAATGTTATACTATGGAATAAACTTTATGATAGGACTAACTTGGCATTGTAAATGAAATGTTGCATTATGGGCCCATAATCAGTTCTCACCTTCTTGACCTCTGACAGGGTGAACTTTCTCTCAGCATACCAAGTGTGTCAAACATTTGGTGGCCATTGAATAGAATTGAAAAATTATCATAGGAGGACTCTCATTGGGAAGGCCAAATAAAGGTGGCTGCACCTGCTTGATAGAGGTGCATGCAGTCACTTTCCTCCATTAAATGGAGGTTTAAAGTACAATTATTCTATTTCACAATTATTATTTTTTGGACTTACTGGAGGTTCAACTGTTATTAATTGATTGCATTTCCTTTTACCACATCTTTTTTTAGAAGTGGCTTCTTCACCTGTTTTCCAACAAAAACCAAGAAATGTGACAGAAAAGTTGTATGAAACAGTGTATTTCCCTTGCCAAGCTATTGGCTTTCCAACACCAACAATAAAATGGGTAAAGTATTCATCTGGTAACCAAGAGACTGCGATTGAGACCAGTGGGAGATTTGCGATAAACCAGGATGGGTATCTTTACATCCTGGGTGTGGAGTGGTCTGATTCAGGACGATATGCCTGTATCGCTGAGAATACACATGGCAGAATTATAGCTTATGCACATCTCAATGTAGTAACAGGTAAGATTTAACTTAATTTATCATTAATGAAAATTATTCATTTGATAGCTATATTTATGTTTTGCTTGTACTTAAATAACTTCACCCCCTCCCCATCCCCCGTTTTAAAAAGACAAAAAGAATAAGAACAAACAAACAATGGTAGCATCAGGCACAAATAAATTCTAAACTAGAAATATGTGAATTGCAGAGCCTTGTGAAGCAGAGGCAAAGGGCCAGAAGTAGAAAGAAACAGAAACAAGCTATCGCCCTTCTTTAGGTTAATAGATCCTTTTTTTTTCTTATTAAAAAACAAAACCAAACAATACCGGGGGAAAAAAAGAAGAAAAAAGAGAAAAAATAGTGACTTTAACCAGGATTCGAACCCTGCTCCTTCTGCTCAGCACAATAAATTTATCCTTACCACTAATATACAGTAATAACTGAGGAGGTTACACAAGTAGTGGGGAAAGTATTTAATTTATTTCCCTTTCCATAGAACTGCCACTAGCATAAAGCACCATTTAAAGCTGATCGATCCATATTAAACATGAATTCAAAGGTATATTTCAGAAAAATAACTGGGCTATTAATGGTAAAAAATGAATTTTAACGCATTTCATCATATTGAAAGAACATATATGCCCAACAAAGGCGATACAACCTTCTGCAAAGTAGGATGCAAAACAGTGTTTTCATACCTCCATTTCCACTGTTATTTTGAAGCTAATGGTCCAAATCACATCTACTTTCTGTTAAAGGTACTTCTAATTTGGAAATTTATTGCTAAAAGCATTTCTTAAACAGGCGCTAAAACAACCAGGCCAGGTTTGGGGTGGTCTTTTTTAATAGTCAGAATGTTTCCTAGAAACACAAAATGCGCTGTGACTTATAACAATAGTGATGTCAGGGCGAACACCATCACAATATATACATAGAAATATATACGGGCTGGCCGACTTAATCACACCCCATATTTAGTGGACAGAAGCCTCAGTGAGTTCCAGATTCATCCCAAATTTTCCATGAAACAAACCTAAATTAATTTATCAGATTCGTCATGTTCATTAATTTGGCCACTTTATAAGGAGCACCTCTCGTAATCTCATTTAACTTTTCACCAACCGTCTTTCTATTGTTTGCCAGATTTTCACTATTGTCATCATTTTCGCAATTTTTATCAAAAATTTATCGCCACTCTGCAAGGGTACCCTATAGCAGACCCATAGCAAATGTTTGCCAGATTCCAGTGTACTTAGTATGTCCAGAGGCTTCCACTGGAGGCTGGCCAGTCAGCCCCTAGCCCAATATAACAGTACCACAGCATTCCCATCATGTGGAATACTAACCCATCCATTGGTCCCCACTCACACTGAAAGGCAATGGAAATACAGGGAGGGGAGGCTAGGGGGAGAGAAGGGAAAACAACTGTATCAGAACAGTGAAATATTGCACTTAATTAGCACCTCAGCCCTTTATTGCTACATGTACAACAGGGTCTGTACAGGTCATGGAAAACCTGGAGAGTCATGAAATGCAAGAATTACATTTTCCAGGTCTGGACAGTCATGAAATTTAATTGTTGGTCTTGGAAAGTCATGGAAAATAAAAGTTATGTCGGGTAGATTAGATGCTGTGGATGTAGCAAAACAATTTCAATGTAAAATAGAGACAAGAAATTAAACAACATGAACAGCTTACATTTTGGTGGACACCTGCAGAGTTCATGTCTGTTGAACTGAGTTAGGCCAAAAAATAGCCTAGAACAAGGAACGTTTTGAAAATTCTGGAAAGTCACAGCAATTAACCCTTTAAGTCCCAATATCCACATACAAATTCTCCAAACTGATCTCCATACATTTCTTTGAAGAATTAGTTGAGAGAATTTGGTAAAAGATCAAATATTTTTCTCTTTTGGATCATTTTGTTATTTCTCGTAGACTATGCTCATGATAGTCTATGGATATCGTTAGGAGAAAATTGATTTTGAGCACTATTGGGACTTAAAGGGTTAAGACCTATAAAAGGTCATGGAAAAAGTCGTGGAATTTGAAGAGCTCAGAATAGTATGTATGAGCCCTGTACAACATGACTGCATTTGAGCCTGCAAATACGACTTCTTACCACTGCAATGACCACTAACAGCTTTTTGACTCACACAGGAAAACTTCTCTTAAGAACTTGCCTGAAATGAGTGAGCAACAACCCAATCTTAACATCTTTCCACTCAGTTCTGTCTAAAATTGAGACTCTTGTGATTTGCACTAACTGTCCATCCAATCGAGATGTTTAATCTGTAATAGAAGACTTCGCAATAGTTTTAATTGTTCATGTGCCATTTTAAACAAAAAATGATTACTAGTTGTGTATATTATTGTTCTCTCTTCTAGAAAGTGCACCCTCATGGCATGTAAAACCACACAATGTAACATTATACAAAGGACAATTATACACACTGCCTTGCAAAACATATGGCTACCCTGAACCATCTTATACGTGGCTGAAAGATAACTATCCTATCTGGGATATTGACCTAGCACCACATGGAAAGGAACTGACATTTCTGGTTGCTAGAACATGGCACAGTGGAAAATACACTTGTACTGCATTCAATATAAAAGGCTCTATTTCTGAGTCAGTGTATGTCAATGTAGTTCCAGGTATGTCATTTAAGTAAATTTATGATCCGGGTAAGATGAGAAGCAGTTTATTTTGTTATGGCACAATATGCTTTTCTCAAATAGAAATGTTTTCATTTTTACACAAAGAATGTATAAACCTACAAAAATGCAGTTTACAAAATAAAATGTATTAAAACTCCATTTTTAAAGGGTGCTTTTCGTACGTTAAGAGATTTTGACCAATCATAAGAGTTGCAAACAATAGCCAAGAAAAGTTTACAATAATTGATTTATTTTACATTTTCCACACATAGGATTTTTGTGTAAATTAGACTCGATCAGACAAGATTTTGTTATAAGGAATTTGTTTAGAAATACATGTTGCTTTGCGCAGATTTTTTTTTTCAATTTCATGTTTAAACCAATCAGAAGTGTAGTAGAGAAAATAGCACATTTTTTGTAAAGTAAGCACCTTTTTGCATTCCAACGTAGTCATCATGGTTGGTTCTTTCGGCTTCTTTTTTGGACCTTTACTTAACGTATACACTCCAGTTTGATTTGTTATCAGCCATCAGGATGTCAAACCCCGACCCTCCGAATAAAGGGACCTTTACACGTCTCAAAATCAGGAGTATGTTGCTGGTACCCCCATGCACCTGACTCAAATCTCCCATTTTCTTGCTTTCTGCACTCTTCCAAACAAAGCTTTACTGATGACCCCAGAATTAAGCTAAAAGTAATCTCTCTGGGTATATATTAAAAACAAGTGGCAAGGAGGCATAAAAGCTAGAAAGGAAATGTTACAAATTTGGAGATTTTTGTTGAATTTTGTCTTTGACCACCCCCGTATTGATTTCAAGCACATTTTAGGGGAAAGGGCTTAATGGACAAGGGAGGAGGGGGTCTTATTTGAGAGGTGGAACTTATTTAATTTAGCGAAGATGATGGCCTGTATCAATTCTCCATAAAGAACTTGAATGCAAAGTGAAAAAGCTTAGGCACATGCGGTTTAGAGGTCTTTCAGCCAAAGATCAAAAGAAATCCCAACTTCCAGCACTTGAATTAAACAGTCAGATTGGTCCACATGAAGTGTTTCATGAATAATGAAATACAGTCTTTCATTTTCTTTCATTTAAGGGTAAGGGGGTGGGGGTTGGGGTTAATAACTTTCTTCCCTGAAATGGAGGGGTCTATTACAGCATGCAAAGAAAGTACCGTCCGATAGCCCCGGGCTAGTGGATTTTGCTATCGGGCTAGTGAATTCTGTTTTTAACTTGCCCGAAGGGCAAGTGAGGTTTTTTGAGGAATTTGAATAACAGAAGAACTGTGAAATCAATTTTGCTAGTCAAAATGTTTTTGGGGCTAGTTGAAATGACCTCTGGGCTAGTAACTGCTAGCTTCAGCTTGCCCGAATGGCAGGCTGTAAAAATGATTTTCTTTGCACCCTGCTATGAGAAAGGGGAGGCTTGTTCGAGACAAGGGACTTTATAGAGGATTGTATTACTTTTACTTCTATTTTATTGCTGATCATTACTTTGAATTCTAATAGATCCCTCAATCATCATTCAACCAGAGAATGTGTCTGCATATCATGGAGAAGCCATTACTTTATCTTGTGGTGTGGTCAGCAGTAATGAACAGTTGAGTGTTTCATGGACAAGGTATGGCAAAAACGTTTCAGATCGTGACAAACTCATTTCCTTCACACAACAGACTTGGAATAATGATCAGATTTATTCTCTGAAAATAAGCAAAGTACAAAAGCGACATCTTGGAAAATACCACTGTATAGTGACCAATTCCAAAGGAACTGTAACAAGCAACAAAGCTTTTATTTCAAATACAAGTAAGTAAAGCTCTTTTTAATTAATTTTTAAAGTGAGATAATACAACAACTTTAAAACAAAGCTACATTGTACACATAAACAGAGGACAGAAGACAAGACTATACTAAGTCTATAGTTACAATAATGAAAAGGAATAAAATACTCTGCTGAACGTGGCAGCTTATGCTCAGAATTTATTTCCACTGAAAGAAAAGAAAACATTTACCTTGATAACGTCTTCAATTTTCACCCTTTTTTGCTCTTCATTAAAGAGAACTAGCATCGAAACGGTTTGGGGGTACAACATTTTCCATCAGCTGTAGTATTTGAAAATTTGTAAAAGCAAGATCCAGAGACGCTTTGAGGGGATTTGTAATCCTTAAATTATGCAAAGTGGATCGGTTAAGGTTCTTTGAACCATGTTTATTGCATACTATACCGAATAGCTTTTGCGCTGGCATGGGAACCATACCGGATTGGAATTCTGTTCACACATAAGGACGGTGATTTCAGTGTGACTTCTGTAATGGAGCAAAGCTGCGCGTCTAAAGTGGAGTGTCAAAATTACATGTTCTAGCGAATCAAAGTTTTCAGTATAAACTTGATACAGCTAATAAAGTTCTCAGGGAAAAATAAACTAGTAAGATGTAGGAACCATATTATAATTTACCTCAACGTGTTTCTACCTCTTCTTGTGCCAAAAGCGAGAAAGTACAAGACTACTAAACTTCATGCACAGTGTATGTCTATTGTAACCTGAGATCAGGCCCAATTTGAGCGGTTCTCATACATTCTCTCTAATGTAATTTTCAAAGCGAAACGAAAATAGAGCCTGATCTCAGGTTATGTCTAAAGGCAGTATGGACAAAACCGAAATCTTGACAAAGTGACCGTTTATCTGGGAAAGACGGTACAAAATTACCATAGTCAACTCACGTCATAAAAATGAAATTTGCACACTGTTCAGTTTCTGAAAGAACAACGTCCTGCCTATTCGCAAAAAATTCAGGGCAAATTGTCTCTGAGATATTAGACAAGTTATGCTGTGACGATTCCATACAAATCCTTCTAAATTTGGCTTGGTTCATAAGATTAGAACCTGGTAGCCTTAGAAGATTTCAGGTTATGTTTATTGCAAATATCTATGGACAATGATAAATCTTTTTTGACAAAGGCGCCTTGACGACCTTTTAATATGGGGAAAATCCCATAATTTCACAAATTTCATTTTCCATGACGTCACACTTCGGTACTCTATTTCCACGACTTTGCAGTGACCGCTTAATAGAGGTTGACAGGTTTGCTTAACTGTACTATGATATTATTATCATTATTACTATCATTAATCATTATCATTATCGTTATTATTATTATTACTATTATTATTATTATTATTATTGCTTGTAGACTCAGTTGTACCATTACAAATTGAAGTACCAAAGTCAGAGGTCATTACTACAGGAGGTGCCGATATTGAGTTAATGTGTGTTTTTGTTGGAAGTCCATCCCCACAAATAACATGGTACAAAGATGGACAGAAACTCGCCGAGAATGACTCTCAGGTCACGGTTACTCTGAACAGTAGATGTGAAGCCTTTTTAAAACTTAAAAGCGTTACACTACTTGATGCTGGCAAATATGGATGCGAGGGGGACAATCTTGCAGGAAATGTCAGAGGAAACATCACACTGTTTGTGAAAGGTGAGTATTATTCTTTGCTTTATGTTGATTGTGTAATTTTGGCAAAATAATTAAAACTAATGTTAGAGGCAGCATGGTCGAACAGTCCGTGCTTTTCTGGGAATCTGCCCACCTACCCCTCCCCAAAGCCAACATTTTACCCTAAATGAGAAGTAAGTGTTAATATTGGCTTAGGGGAGGGGTAGGTGGGCAGTTTTCCAGAAACGTATAAAGATCCTTCCTCGGTGACGCCTGTACATGTAAATAGGGACCTTACGAAACCACGACGACGACGGCAACGGGAACGTCACAAAACAATAGGTTTAATGAGCAAAACAACAACTCTGCACGTGCATCACGCTTTCTTTGTACATTTCTTTGCCTTCACTGCACAACTATGACGTGAAATGACCTTGTAGCGTTGCCCTCTCTTGGCTCCAGCCAAAATCCCCTTCTTTTAAGTAACATGGCGAATTGGGATAATCGCGAAAAAGTTTAAAATGATGGGAAGTCTGTTTTTCAGCGACCTTTTCATGGACGTGGCCGTTGTCGGAATTTTACTACTACTATTACTCCTTGGGAACGGGAACGGTAAGGCGATAAATTCTACCATCTTTGTCCGAACTTGAGCGCGTTGCCCTCTCTTCAGCTCCAGCCAAAATCCCCTTCTTTTAAGTAACATGGCGAATTGGGATTATCGCGAAAAAGTTTAAAATGATGGGAAGTCTGTTTTTCAGCGACCTTTTCATGGACGTGGCCGTTGTCGGATCGTAAGGTTCCTAATAACCAACTGAATTGTCTTCAGGCAGTTCAAGGGTTTTTTCAACTCTGTTTCATGTTATGCAGATATCTATCGATAGTTATTTTTAATTTTAGTGACGCTCAACACCAAAAACGAGTCTGGGTTGGTTCACATTTTAGTTCAAAATTTTAAAGTGATGACTGAGATTAATACGAATGTAGCATTTTATATGAAACATCCTTTCTTTTGCGATTTATGTTCGCCTGGAGTAAGGGGACCTACAGCGAAACAAAACGGGAGGTGCCTGAATATTACTGCTAGAAATCAGCGTTATATTTTAACGAAAGGTGTGAGTATAGATCGTAAAGAATTAGTTGTTGCCGTCTCTGAGAAGTGACAACCTAAATTTGGTTGAGAAGTGAATCACTAAGAAGTAATTACTGTAAAGTTTAGGTTAGTCTTATTTGCAGCTCAGTCTTTAAAGAGTTGACACATCCGTCCTTTGTCTGATATCTTGCAGGAGAAAATGTCAAAGCAGTAAATCCCTTTCAAGAAGCCAAAAGAGATTCAATTGTGAAATTACGATGTATTATCATCACACCAGTGCTTCCAGACGTAGCTTGGTACAAAGATGGTGAACAATTGAATAGTGCAAAAACCACTTTAGAGCAACAGTCAAACGGAATATACAACGCTGAACTTGAAATCCGATCTGCTCAATACAGTGATACTGGATTTTACACGTGTATGGTGCAGAACCTGTTTGGAATAAACTCTGGAAATGTAACTCTGAAAGTCAAAGGTAATGCTAAAGATTTTTCGTTACCCTTTCTAAAGTTAATATCATCGAGGAAGGGGTTACAGACTCTTATTGTGTTTATTGGACAACCTACATGTACAGATATACTGCTTGTTCACACATACATCGCAGGAAAAGTAGGCTGAGAGCAACAGTCGACATTTAACGACGCCGCCAATGGTTTTATTCCGTGAAATGACGTCTGAACAGAAATTCCATACTGATGAAGCGTCACTATCCAGATGTGGATAGTGCTTCTGATTGGTCAAGCCACGTGGGAATTTGTTTCAACCAATCAGAAGCGCTACCCAAATCTGGGTAGTGACGCGTCATCAGTGTGGAATTACCACGCTCGTTCCTGTCGTTATTTCGCGGGGAAACCAGTGGTGGCGTTGTGAAATGGCGGCTGTTCTCTTAGGCTACATGAACTAAAAGAGAATAGAAATTCATTTTAATACATGTACCATTACTATACAGGAAGTCCTGAAGCTCCTACTAATGTTACAGTCAAGCCCCAATCATTACAAACTATTCAAGCTACCTGGGTACCAGGCTATGATGGCGGAGCTCATACTATATTCACGGTGCAATTTAAACGTAGCGATTCAAATTCATGGACTTCAACAGATGCAGTAAACAGCAATGTTACAAGCACTGTATTGAGTAACAGCGAAGGCTGGGACGGGCTGTTTGTCTTCAGAGTGACAGCTGTCAATCAGTTTGGCTCTACTGAATCCAGTGAAGTGTCAGTTGTTCTAAGAGGTAGGTTTGGCAGGTACAAGACGCAGGTCATAGGTCACCATTGAATGTCAAAATATTTTTGCATCCTACTGTGTTGTCACATTTGATTGGCTAAAAGGGCAGTTATACAAATGCCCTGTATTGGTTGTGGATATGTTATTTAGCGGCTGCCTTATGGTATGAGATATAGCAATAGTTTGTTAGGATAGGAAGAGAAGTAAGGATTAAAGGGAAACAAGACCATTTTATCGCACTAGATAAACTTATCTTATGCTGACCAAGAGATTTTTCCCCCTCTTTGTCAGGAAAAACCGATAACCCTCAACAGCGAACAGACCAAGCGTCACCAACGAGTGCTATAGTAGGCGGAGTCATTGGAGGATTACTGCTTATTGTACTCATCTTTGTTATAGTGCTGTTTTTGCGTCGTATGAAGAAAAAGAGAAAAACTCCTTCCAGACCTTCTCCTGCAGTTATGTACACAGTCGTGGTAAGATAATTTGTTGTAAAGGGTTTTTTGTCGTTTGTCTCAAGATAGGAGGCATGGTGGCCGAGGGGTTAGAGCGCTGGAATCAGTCATGTCCAATACTCTCAACTAGATTCCAGTGGACAAAACCTGGAGTCCAGTGGATTCTAGTCGAGAAATGAAATCGAAGTACAGTCGAGTCTACTTGAGCTACCGGAAGTCTAGTCATAAGGTGAAACCGGAAGTGTAAACAATACTTCGAAGAGAGTTAAAAAGTCGTCCGATGGAGTCCATCGGATCTATTAGAAACACATAGATTCCGATGGAATCTCCCGAAGTCTAGTAGTGCCATGCGCCAAAACAAGCCCTGAGTTCAATCCCCGCATAACCGCTAACTGGATTTTTTCTCGGCAGTCCTGAGTTTAACCCTTCGGTCACCCTTGTAAATAGCCAACTGGTTTGCCTCCGGCCAGTAGGGAGTCTTAACCTTGTGGGCCGCAACGAAAACTATTGAATTTCCAGTAATTGCTTTACCCCTATAAAGTCAGTTTTGTTGTTGTTGTTGTTGCTGCTGTTGTTTTATTGATTGCGAAGTATACCGTGGCTGCTAGTGATTGCCGTACTGATCACCAACCTCACTAATGGTTGGTGGGTTTCGATCGTAGCGTTGTTGGCATTAAGGCTGGTTTTCACTAGCGACGGAGTCGGAGTCGGAGTTGGAGCCCGGCGTAATCAATTGCGTAGGACTTGACGATCTTGTGAAAACTCTCTTTTGATTCCGCTTACCACTCCGTCGTTTTCGATCAAGCGAAAACTAAGTCGTCGGAGTGGTAAGCAGAAGCGGAAGAACTAAACCAATCACAAAGCATGGGAACGTGCTTTGTGATTGGTTTATCCTTCCGCTTCTGCTTCCTACTCCGACAATATGGTTTTCAATAGATCGTAAACGACGGAGTCGTAAGCGGAGTCGGAAGAAAATGGAAACGTTCTGATTTTTTCGACTCCGATTCCATCGCGCTTATGACTCTGCTTACGACTCCGATTTTTGATTTTCACTAGGTCATAAGCGCTCTTACCACTCCGCTTACGACTCCTACTCCGTCGCTAGTGAAAACCAGCCTTTATTGGAGGACAAAACCGTTCCCGGTTTATAAGTGATCAACCCCAGGATCGGTTATGAAGACGTGCAAGTTTTTGTTTTGTTTTGTTTTGTTTTGTTTTGTTTGGTGGGGACGGGGGGAGTTAACATTTTTCTCAATAAAACTTCAAATTTCCGCTCAATATGGATTTTCGGCCACTTTTGTGACTGAAAAAGATTTTGCATCTAGAAACAAATTATGCACTACTGTTTTATTCAGGCATAGGAATCGCTCCTACATCTATTAGGCTGATTTAGCAACAGAACGGGAACGTCAGTTGACGACTGCGCGCGCAAATCAAACAACTGGTTTGACCAATGGCAGAGCTGCGAATTGCGCACCGGAAGTCGAATTTAGTAGTTTCAGCGCGCTTTCCCGTAGTCAAATGACGTTCCCGTTCTGTTGCTAAATCAGCCTAATAAATTATCTGGAACGGTTGCTATGGCAAATTTCTTAGAAACAGATACCACAAAAACACTATAAAAACTGCTGGCTGCTCCATGAACTCTGATGGCCACAAGAAAGGCGTAAACGACTATTTAATATGTTACCTTCTTGTTAACTGCATGATATTTTATATGTTGCGGCTCAATTTTATTCTTGGTTTAAATTTTATTTCTCAACTTCAACTTCTATGTCATGCATTACCATTTCCAAAAACAAAGGGATGTAAAATTTAAACCAATAAATAAAATTGAACCACAAGAATGGCGTTTAAACTTACTTCTTTTAGAATTCTGAAAATAACAAGCGCAATGGCATGTATGATGAAGCCACAGGGATACCACGGGACAGACAGGATACCTACTCTTACGTCTCCATAAGGCCTGATGCGGCTTCAGCTATGGCGATGGGGGTCGGGGGCGAGTACGCTTCCATCCCGCGACCAAAACAGTGGGAAGTTCCGAAGAGAAATGTCCGCCTGGATAAGGCTTTGGGATCCGGTCACTTTGGTAAAGTTATGAAGGGATTTCTAAAGACCAGACAAGGCACCCAAATTGTTGCTGTCAAGATGCTAAAAGGTTCGTAGCCTAACTATAGTACACTCTTTTTTATAAGAACCTTTTTTAATAAGAGCGTTAGTTTGTAGTTGTATATATTGATTGTCTGTCGTAAATCTGTTTGCTTTCTGTAACTGTGTTACCCATACAATTTTAATTGTCTCCTTTACATCAGAAAACGCAGATCAGCAGCAAAAGAAGGAGTTTCTAGATGAGTTGGAGCTTATGAAGACTATGGCACCTCACCCCAATATAGTAGGACTGGTTGGGTGCTGCACAAAATCAGGTAATCAAAGATACAGAAAAAAGTTATATCCACTTCGAGTTAGCTTACATTTGAGACCTTAAGGAAATGGAAGATGGTGCAGGGCTAGCTCAACACAGCGCTGGTCACCACACTGGCAGGTCGCACGCTCGATTGCCGTTAGAAGGTAGTATGGAGCTTTAGTAACGAAAACGCCGACTGAAGCCAAACATCAATATTACTTCGTCTTTTTTTAAAATCTTAAAATTTTTATTCTGACTCAAATGGCAAATATAGGTGAATTTCCCGGGAAATGAATTGCTGGGGAACGCAGTCTAGTTGAGAAGAGGAAAAAAATCGTCGCCATGTGTTTATGTCCTCCCAGGAACGTCGCGTAAGGGAACTACGTTCTTGTTTTGCTTTATATATATATTTATTTATTTATTTATTTATTTATTTATTTATTTATTTTCCTATATTTATAAAGGATTTGCCCCTTCAGCAAGGCTGATATCAATAGGGGTCCTGATAAATGATTAAATGCATCGGAATACATGGGAATACAACCAAACATAAAATGGCAAAATGAACTATACAGTAAAATATTTACAGAATAACAGTCCTTGTTAAACCTATTACTCTTTTTTGGCGTTCTCGTTGCCGTCGACGTCGTCTTTGCTGAAGCTTTCGTACTGTCTTTGCCCTGCAAACGGCTTGACCTTGGCGTGGCTTCATGGCGACTTGGAAATGACCGTCCTGTCTCCATGAATTCGTTAAAAAGTATCCGGAGTTCTACTTCTTCCTGAACACATCCACGCCTCTTTTCTCATTCACAGATTCCAAAGTTTCAACCTCATTGTTCAGCAGTACTAGAATTTATTCCAAAGTTATCCTAATAATGGGTAGAAGTTTTGTATTGCTGAAAATTTTGCAATACTTTAAATTGTGTGAATAAAACCGAGGGTAATGTTTCGAAAAATCGCTGGCTTGTTTGGGCGCACGCGCTTGGGTTCAAAATTCGCGTGTGACGAAAATTAAAACGTTTATGACGTCAAGTTTTCGAAGCTTCAGTTCAAACATTGAAGTGAGCGTCGTAGCAGCTCTTGTCATAGTATCACATGAATGGCTGGTGCCCAGAAAAGTGAAATCTCAAACAACAAGAAGCAGAACAGAGGAAAAGTATAAAGAAAAGTTACTTCCAACAAGAAAAGCGGTATTGAAAGGTTGGAATTCGTTTATTTGTAGAGGAAAAACTAACTGAACGCACGACGATTTTACGCGACACGACAAATATATACGCCAAATGCGGAACGTAGAACGAGAAAAAAAACATAACCTTTTTTAGATATTTTCTGTGTTATTCTTGCGTTGCTAAAATTCCGACTACGATATTCATTCCTCGTGGCTAAAAGATTCATCCAGAAATGGCCAGTATTTGGACTTTCTTCGTCCTTTGTTGTCGAACGTACATTATTTTTTCTTCGTGGTCTTAAACTCGTCATTTTCCTCCCGCACTTCCCTTTTCTTCTGTATAGAGCGACGGTCCCGTAAAAGTAACGAAAGCCGAACGGTTACGGCAATTAGCCTCAAAATATCGGAACCAGATGAAAAAAAGCCGTTAGAAATTACTCATCAAACGCTGATAAAAATGTGTTTACTGTTTATTGTCATACTTGATTCAAATACAGCTTGCTAAAACGCTGTGCTTGGCGCAATTTACTTTTAAACCTCATTGCAGTCGCCTCTTTTCCCCCGCGGTTTCTGAATGGTTTCCTAGACATTATAACTCCCTCTTCTTGAGAAAAAGTAGATTAATTACTTTTATTATAATCCTTGTTACCACGATTCACCAGCAAAAGACAAGCGACTACTGATTTTTTGGGTTATTCTTCAAATATGTGTGGAGGAGTAGTTCATCCAGTATCCAAAACTTTTGAGGAGTAATCAAATTTTTTTATAGATTGAGACTTGGAAAAGTCTGGATATCGAATGAAACGACTCTGTTGTCTGGTATTCTCGAATTGTCAATGATGGTAAATGGCATGTTATTTTCAAACCATCATGACTTTGATTTTTGTGTGATTTTTTTTGTTTCTATCAATGAATTATAATTATCAATTTTAGAAGCCTATAATGGGTCACTTCGGAGTAGCAAAATCCCGTGCTCTCAAAATAAGGCCATTTACCATTTTCACATGGACCATAATGCACCTTGTTTTCCCCCCAAAATTTTACGTAACCATGCATTGTTTACAATTTTTCCTGGGTATTTAAGTCGTCCCAGGAGGAATCGAAGACATTGGTTATACAAATTGGTTATGAAATTTTCGCGACACTTAAATTTGGCGATGTTAATGTGACGCAAAAAAATGTGTCGCGAACATAACGTGACGCGAAAATTTAGTGACTCAGACTGTGTCGACAATAAAGGAATATGAGTTTATTGCAGATTGAAACGTGTTCTTATTACATAAAACTCTTGTGGCTTGTTTATATTGGGTATCGTGGACAATTGACTGTAAATAATTCATGTACAAGCATAAAATGTTTGGGGACATTGTGAGAGCTTCTTTGTTGTTAACGTTACTGTCGTCACATAGACCCTCCAGTGGATCATTTTTTACGCCCAGTTATAAATCCTCTTCCGTTCGATCGTCTCCGTAATATCCGGACGCTGTTAATTGTTCACCCAATTCAACACAGAAGGCGTTGCGTGTTTACAGGAGCCATAATGGGACATAATTCACAGATCCCGGCCAACGCCCTAAGATTTCCTCTCTGTCCCATTATGACTCTTGGTGTTTAGGCAAACCATATTTTGCCGTATCAGCGCCGTGTTGCAGATTGCCTTTTCACCTCTATATTTCCTTCTGTTTAATGCAACAAACGGCCTTTTAAAAGTCTAAATTTCGGATAACGGTAAAGAAGACTGGGACGAAAGAATTCACACTTCGAGAAATTCGCACACAAATTCAATAGTCTGCGAAGCTGGTCATTTCAGTTTGGCGAGAGAACAAATGAGCAGTGAAGAGAAAAAGCAGAGTGTTTAAGAGAAAAGTCACTCACTACTGCATAGTTTGGTGTTTTTGCTTCCTATGACTTACAGTTGTTCTCAATATTGTATTTCAAGGTGCGTTTAGTTCAGTCTTTAGCCAGCCACGGTTTTAGCTGTGAAAAGCGTTTCGCCTAAAATTTCGGAGGAGTAAATAACAGAATAATTGTCTTCCATGAAAATACGTTAGTCACGGCTGAGAAAAATAGCGAAGCTTCAGCTCATATCACGGTATAAAGAATTGTGCGATCGACCGTTTGATCTGTTTACATTTTTTAAAAGTTCGTTCCGATGAAATCAACATGTGAGGGATCAAATTTGAGTTCAGAAAATGCAAACAGCTAATTCCTTTCAGTTGAAGAAAAATAACAATAAACGAAAGGAAGAAAACTTGAAACGTAACATTTTTATCTTGTGGCAAAGTGCGTTTTCGTGTCAACCATAATTTAAAATAAGATGATATATTTGTAGTCTCGGTGCAGTCGGTTGATATGAGGCCCATAGATCGATCGGGATACGTTTATTGGGTTAATTCCTTTTATTATAAGCTATTGGCTGTCTGTTCTAGAAAACTTCCCGTTTTCATGCAACACGGGTTTATGGCAGCCCAGTGAAGTCGCCTATCGGCGGGTCTAGTTATTTTAGTTTTGACCTGATAATAAATGCAAATGATGCCGTTTTATTTGATTAAATAAAAAGTCAAATTTATGGTGTCTTGCTCAAAAACACGTAATTGAAGTGACCCTCAATCCAAAATTTTTGCGAAATCGCAAAATTCAAGTGTCACAAAATATGCAAACCATCAGATCGCGTTAACGTGTCGCGAAAATTTCATGTAGTAAGGTACTTGTTTTATTTTCAACAGCTCAACCTTTCATCATCGTTGAGTTCTGCTCCATGGGTAACTTGAGAGATTTTCTCCGTTCCAGTCATGGTAAAGTTGTGTACGCAAACATGGCGGGTAACAGTTTAACGCTAACGTGCCGTGATCTGTTGTCATTTGCCTGGCAGTGTGCGCGTGGAATGGGCTACCTTGCTAGTCAAAAGGTGAGTACTTCAACAGTCCTTGCTCGGAAGTGATTGTCAAATGCAAAAACTCACAAACATTAAAGTTGCTAGATGAGGTTTCGCGCGATATCAACTATTGCTAAATACCGAATCATTGAATAATGCAATTCTAGTGCTCTGATTGGCTTAGCCATCATGGTATATGAGCCATTATACCATGCTCTCCAAATATGGTAACTGTACGTGTCTGCTCAAAATTAAAAATAAGCTGAAAATCGGGGGGTTTTTTTACAAATAAAGTCCTGAAGAATTTATTTTGTGGGCGTTTTTAATAAAACAATTATTCCAGTCGCGCTTGTAGGCATGGTAGATACCCAACTCATATCCAACGCGCCCTCGAGGAATAGCTGTTAATTAGCCTGTTCTAAGGGTTCAAATTGTATGGACGGCGCAGAGAGATGTGAGCAGGAAAAACAGCTGAAAACTCCCTCTCTTTCTCCTTATTGTTTTCCCGCTCTCCGACTTCGCGCCGGCACCCCATTATGTGAACCCTTGAAACGGCTAATCCAAAATTGGTTACGGCTGATAATTCTAGAGATCGCGAAAAACTGATTGTGTTTAATGATACTTTGCATATGTGGTATGCTTTTTTCATTGTCTTTGTTATTGTTGGTAGGGTTAGCTCAGTCGGCAGAGCGGAGGTTTCGGGCTCGATTCCTGGGGCCGGACCAATACTCGGGGTCTTAAAATAACTGAGAAATGAGGGTACTCCCTTTGCGCCTCGAGCGGCTAGACCTTCGCATGGCTCGGGTGACCATGTAAAATGGCGGTCCCGACTCCAGTAGGAGACGTAAAAAATAGTGTCCCCAATTACGACTTTCGTGCTAAATATATTGACACTCAAAAAAGTGCATTTTATTATTTATTTATTTATACTTATTTGTTTATTTACTTTTTGCTTTCTAATTGTCCGCTCTGATTCGTTTCTTTCTCTTTTCTTTTACAGGTTGTGCACAGAGATTTGGCCGCTAGAAACATTCTAGTCGACAAAGGTCACGTTTGTAAAATCGCAGATTTTGGTTTGGCAAGAGATATCTACGAAAAGAAGCAGTATTTGAAACTGGGAGAAGTACGTGAATTTTTTTTCTTCCTCAGCCCTGCGGCTACTTACTTAAATCCCTGTCTCCCTGTCGTGGTACGCTCAGTGTTCCAAGTTGAGGGCGGCGTGTCTTGTACCGCACATGTGTGCTTGGATTAACTCATAGCTTATGTCAACAATGCTCTAGCAGTGTCGTGCCGATGTTGTAAATAAGGCCTTACCAGCTATTCACAGCCGCTGCCACTTAATTGGTACATCAAATGGTATGGTCTCCTGCGGCGATGTCACTCGGCACTTTCTCGAAGTGTTGCGCTACAAACTAAAAAGGCTTTCTAGACTGCCAGGGCCCAGTTGCTCGAAGCATGGTTGGCGTTAACCAGCGTTTAATACCTTGACAACGTATTGGTTTTGATACTGCTTAACCAATGGTTAAAGTTAACCATGCTTTGAGCAACTCAGCCCAGACTGCTAGACAGACTACGTCAGACGTACGTCAGGGCGTAACGTTAGCTTCTCTATCTTTTTACGTTGACCAGGACTACATTATCAACTCAGTTGCAAAAACCAAATCTTCGTATTTGACTTCCCAACCGACGCAACACCACAGTTTCTTTAGAAACTAAACCCTTCATTGATCTGCAGTACCCTGAGAAAACAGCTGTCATTTTGCCACGCCACCAATGATTTTTCCGCAAAATGAGGACTGAGGAACAAGCGCAGAAATTCCATACTGATGCGCTCGTTCTACAGACATCATTTCTCGGTAAAACGAGTGGTGGCGTTGCGAAATATCGCCTCCTTTCTCAGGCTAATCTGTGGGAAACGTTAAGTCTACAAAGGGTACGATATTCTTTAAAGTGGTAGTGATGCCCATTTCTATGCCTCCAGATGTCTGTCATGGATATATTTCTTCGCAAAGTACTCGCTGTCCAGCCATTTACGACGTTGGTTCACTCGGCTCCTAGTGCTAGTTTCATAGATTTTTATGTTGGTGTTTTCAGGCGGACTTGCCTCTCAGATGGATGGCCATAGAGTCAATATTTCAGGGCGTAACAACCACTGAAAGTGATGTGTAAGTATTTCTCGCTCTCTCTCGTTTTTTCGTTGCCTCTCTTGTTTTTTCTTTGCCTTCCTTTTTTATATCCAGTTTTGTTGCCCGCTTTATCATCTTTCTTTCCCATGGAATTGTATCTGGCTATCTTTCCAGGAACCGAACGGGGGAATTTTTATCTGGAATAGGGTTGTAGGTAAAAAGCTAAGTTCAACCCAAAATGTTGGGAGGCTTTTTGTAACTCTGGCATGATTGGTTAGAATGTCCAAAAGTGGTTTCCTGTGCAGCGATTTTTCTTTGTTGAATGCGCTACTTACTAACTTACACGCTTACACTGAAAGCAAAGTGGGTTTAGAAAGGAAAATATCCATCGTTCCATATGAAACGAAAACGGCCTAAGCGGTAGGGTTAAGTCACGTTGTTATCCACTATTAAATCATTTTACCATATAAGGTAAAGAGAACGCGCAAAATACGAGGACGTAATATACTGTAGTGTCCTGGAGCTCGTTTCTCGGAAGTCCCGATAATAGGACAATTGCACGATAACGTCATTTTACTACAACTCCCAGAATCCTTTAGTGTGTTGTTTTCTTATGCAAATTAAGGCTATTGTTCTTTAATCCTCAGCGGGATTGACAAATTTAAATAACAAAGAAAAACCGAAAGAATTCTGGTAGTTGTAGTCAAATGTCGTCATCGTGAAAATGGCCTATTAACGGGCCCGTAAAGCTGTTCTGGTTTACATGCCAGACAGAGGTTTCAATATTTTTGCATCTTCCATGATAAAACTATCAGTTAATGAAACAAAATGGAGTAGTTTACTGGCCAGGACACTCGCTCTTATTCTTTATATTTCGATTTGAATATTTGATTTTGGGCCCGAAAAGTTAACGGGACTTTCGAGAAACGGGCCCCTGGTTTAACCGGTTTACAACAGGGCGAATACCGGCGGATGCAAAAGGAGCAAATATGGCTGACAGAATCAGGATATTTTGGATACTCTTACTAGAAAATAGAAGCTAAAATAACATTTTTCTTTTGCAGTAAAATAATTAACCTCTCATTCAAAGGTTTGGCATATAATACGAGTGAACATTTTGCTCATTGTTAACGTCATTTTCACAGACGGAATCAGGATGTTCCGTGAATACTCTTACCAAAAAATAGAGGCCAATTGCAAAATAACAGTTTTTTTGTAGTGGAATAATAAACCTCTTATTCGATGGTTTAGCATATAATACGAGCGGACATTTTGCTCATTGCCCGTATTTTCCTCGACCCTGCGGAGCTCGGAAAAATACCACGCAACTCGCAAAATATCCACACGCATTATATGCTAAACCATCGAATAAGGTGTATGTAAACTAGAGCAAAATGCAAACTATTTTAAAGTCTTCGATTTTAAACTGGAGCCCAACTTTTGTTTTCTAGGTGGTCTTTTGGTATTCTGTTATGGGAAACTGTGACGTTAGGTAAGAATGAACATCCAATTCAAAACAATAGCTAACCAACAACAGTTTGCGCAACACCAAGAAACACCCCAGAAAACACTCAATCAAACCACACATAGAAAAAAGAAGCGAAATTCACAGCACAGAATTTCAAGATGATTTCTGTTTTAATCAAAGTAGTTTGTGACGTCGATAAGATTTTTTCCTTGCCCTCTGCTCGTCGAGAAGTTCCTTTTTATTTGCTCTGTACCCGACCGGGTACGTGGTTACCGGCTATTTTCTTCTTACACACCGGTAAGAGTTTTTTATGTTTCTAACTAGTAATAACCAAAGGTTACGGAGTGCGCGCTACAACGATCGAAGGTCAAAACGCTTTTGCTCCATCGCTGTGCTTTGCGTAAGTTTCACGTGACAGATAGTCAAGACACGCGTGATCAGATTACGAGTGATAGAAGGTCCAAACGTGCGTGATCAAATGGCGTTCTGTGCATTCCATTCATTCTTAGTGGAAGTCCAAACGAATGCTGGGTACATTTGTGCCGCGCATGCGTAATAACAACCTGGAGATTAGGATTGCGGGCTCCTCTTGTCCCTCGTTTTTCGCCCGCAATTAGACTTGTTTTTTGTTCTTATTATTTTAGGAGCTCATCCATACCCAGCTTTAGGTCGAGATCAGTTGATTGAAGAGCTGCGTTCAGGGTACAGGATGCCGAAACCAAAATTCTGCTCCGATGAGTTGTGAGTATCTTAGATGTAGGGTTTGTTAAGACGCCTTTTAACTTTTCTCCTGAAGGGATATCCTTTGGTTTGTCTTAACGAGTTTGAGTTGAAGAAGTTGTTGATAAAAATTAAGCAAATGAAGTTTCGTCATTTCATTTTTAATAATTTTTCTCTAGATATGCCATCATGTGGCAGTGTTGGCAACAAGACCCTGCATCTAGACCAACATTCCTGGAGTTAGGAAAAACACTCCACAGACTGATGACTGCACAGACGGTTGGTATACATTACTTTTTGGAGTGCAAAACCTTTCGTGTAAACAATAAATTTTTATTGCATCGTATCAGAGTATAAAATTGTCATGTCAAGGGGGTCTGGGACAACTCGAACAGCCCACTCAAGCAACTGTTAGAGCCGTAGCCAGAAAAAAATAAGGACTGAGGCAATATTCATGATTGAATTCCCCGCTTGGTATTTATGATGACTACGTTTAAACAAAACACTGGGATCAAACCTTAAATGACTGAGGCAAGTGCCTCGGTTTGCCTCATACTGGCTACGGCGCTGACTGTGAAATAAAACCTGACCCAAAAGGGTCTTTAGCGAGTTTCGAACCTATAACCCCTCCGTTACCGTTCGGTGCCCTACCAACTGACGCATATCTGTTAAGCAGTTGACCTGCTATCAGCTTCAGTGTCGTTGTCATTTTTTTCCGCCCTTTTCTATTTATTACCAATTTTGGCGAACCTGAATTTAAGTTAACTACGATGAAACATTTGAAAGGTAAGCTGCCCTTTCGTACCGAAGTAATGTGAAAAGTTTTTTTTGTTTGTTTGTTTGTTTGTTTGTTTCTTTTTTTGTTGTTGTTGTTTTTATTTTTATTTTTACCACATCGGCTAATAATCCTCTTTTTGAGAGGTTGCTGTATTAGTAAATGAATGAATGAATGAATAAAAAACTTAACGCCGTTCGTGTCGCTTGTGCACGCGTAAAGTTGCATGTGCATGCAAGGCCTAAATCAAAAAGCCTGTTTATCACTTATCCTCATTTCTTTTTGTGATTTCAGCTGTCCATTGATTTGGACAATTATGATCGAAGCTACATAAACGCAACGAAGGAGCTTGAGCTTTGAAGTAATTACAAAGCACAGTGGCCGGTGATATCGACAACGTCAAGGCCCTGCAACTTGATCTTCGTCTCACCTTATCGAACAGTGAACGTTTCTATGTATGAAGAGAAAGTATTGTTTCTGGGGAAGTAGGCGGAGGCTTTTTTTAGGAAGTAGAAATCACATGTCACTTCGATCGCAGAACACTGTCTTGACTGTATCCAGTTGAGGTTAATTATGTGTCATCTTGCGTTGCTGTCGTGAATCAACCTATTCGTATCGGGATTGACCAGGGCTACTTGCCATTTATATTTGGAGGCCGGAAATTTTGGTTAGAAAGTCTAATGGTTCACGCCATCTCGTTTGGGAAGCTTCAGAAATTATGGGCTGTTGTTTGAGGCGAAGCAATTTTTCCGCTCTTTTTAGTCTGTTCAGTAAACTTGGACATATTTTGTAGCGGGTAGTACTCCCACCACGCCAATAGTTTTTTGCTTCTGCACAAGATTTCCTCCTGGGTGGTTTTATGTAAATGTTAACGTCCCAGAATTCTTCAGTTACATAGACGCTGTGATAAAGAAACTATTCTTTAAAACACGTCAAAAAGTGTTTGAGCTAAAATGAGTTACGTGCAAAGATGATAAAATCAATTTGTAAATAAGGTTTAAAAATCTCAGTGTTTGAATTTTGACCCTTTAATTTCTTCTTTTGATTTTTTCCTGGTTTTACTTTGACCATGAGAGATGAGTCTGCTAAGCTCACCGATCAGGTTTTTGTACAAATTTAAATCTAAGGTAAATTTATGCTCCCTTTTGTACAAATATTCCGGTATATCTACATGTTTAGATGTATATATATTCTTTTTCTCTTTTTAGATAGCATTTTATTTAATTTTAAATCGATGGCTTTGTTAGTAGAAATTTTAAAATTTTGATAAATTTTTCAATTATTTCCTTTGTTACATTTTATAGGTTTTTTTTATTAAAAGGAGAATATTAGGTGATGCATGTTTTGTTTTTGTTGTTCACTATTTAAATGTTCTATTGCAAAGTAAATCAGACAAAAAGGCGCCACTGTACACGGTTTTACCATTTTATTTATGAGCTTTAAACTGCTTTTCATCAGATTGAGAAAGGACTTTCTTCTTCTGTGTGGTATATCAGGAAAAGTTTATGAAAGATTCAAACAAATTCAGGAGATTATTTCTTCATCCAGCATCCAGTCCACTTTATCGTCTTCAAAGGCCCTGAAATTTAAAGTTACAGTACACAATATGATTTAATTTTTGTTTCTGATGTTTGATGAACGGAATATCACTATGACTTGCTTTAAATTCATACAAAGTCTTGGATTCTTGAAAAAGTCTTGAAATTTGCCCAGCAATTTTCTAGACCTGAAAAAAGTCTGGAAATAGAGATAAAGTCTGGAAAAATAATTAATGGTCAAAAGTCGTAAGTTCTTTTTTGTTTTCAATGTTACAACAAGTGCTTTAGAAGTAAAATTTTTTTCGTTTTGGTCAAATCTTGGTCTATCTCGTCCGTATGTTTGCAGCGCATGAAGAAAAAAGCTTTGTTTCTTGCGTTTTTCAAGGTCTTTATTGATCACCTATTTGATAGCCTTGAGTCTGGGAAAAGTTATTGTTTTGGAAATGTAGTCTGGAAAGAGTCTTGAATTCTGTACGAACCCAACTTCCTAATGTATTTCTGTCAGAAAGATGCTCGAATCAGTATTTTTTTGTTGGTAAAGTTCCCTCCCTCAACTTAGCAGAAATTGCATGGTTTGTACAATCTTGAAAAGGTCTTGTATTTTACTAGTCGTCTTGAAAAGTCCTTGAATTCGGTTTAGGTCCTTGAAAAGAAGTTGATTTCTTTATTAGGTCTTAAAAAGTACTTGAAATTCACAACCTTATCTACCCCAGACACCTTTTTCTGTAAAATTAGATTACTTTGGCGAGAAAAATTTGGCTCATCCTCGGCGTAAGAACCTGTAAAACTCACGGGTAACGTAATAACATTTTTGTTTTGTGCATGAACAAAAGTTTTTTTCTGGTTCTTTTTTTCAAATGCTATTCCTGTACCTCAGATGCAAATTGCAAGTCACACCCACTCATTTTGCAAAGTCTCGGACGTGTTTTAGCTAGTAGGGTGATCAAAGGCGGTTAAAAAATGTCGACTTATTAAATAAATCTTAGTCCTTAAATGCTGTAATTTGTCTTTGAAAATCCTTGAAATTTGTTTGTCTGAATTTGTACGAACCATGAATTGAATTCTTGTCACCTCCCTTGAAGTAAAGGCCAGCGTTCAGCTCAGCCAGCTCAGAACGGCTGCTTTATGGAAACTCCCTGAGTTCAGCTCTGACCCTGACCCCTAATCTAGATTTTTTTTTTCTCGATAGTCCCTATAACTCAAATTCTTAGCCACGTATGTGAAACAGCCAACTGGGTTGCCTCCAAACAGGGTTATATGCTTCTGCGCCAACCAACTGGGATTCTGTACCATGTTATGTACCATTTGAATAAATTGTCTTGTTCTCCCTGAAAAACCCCATAATTAAGTTATTATATTTCATAAACCGCATTTCGTGCTGATTGCTTGCTTAAACTTCCCGCAGTTCATCTTTCCTTGTCAAGTTCGTTGAGTTACTTGCCCCAGCTAGTCGTTCTCGTCAACAAATAATCCAACCTCTTTCCCAGGCTATATTTTTTCTTTCCGACGAAGTTCTCACGTTTGTCAGGCAAATGATGACGATAGCGCCGAGTTGGCTATAATCATCTCATATCCAACAAGCGCGAGTAAAATGACTATTTAATTGAAAACGCCCACAAAATATCGAGAGTTCTTTTTGGGGGGGGGGGGGCAGACGCGTACAGTTACATATTTGGAGAGCATGGTATAATTAACAATTATTCCTCGAGCCCGAATGGGCTCTGACTCAGAGGCCATGAGGGCAAGAGGAATAATTGTGTTGGTAAGATCCAACTAGTTGGTCAAAAATATTCAGACCAAACAATTTTAGCCAGTAAAAGATAGACTAATCCTTTTTTGCGCCAAAAAGCCTTTGCTTTTCGCTACTAATGGGCTATAACATATAGCCTAGTAGTAGCTCAACCAATCAGAACGCAACATTGATAATAGTCCACTAGTTGTATTTTACTAATGGCTCATATACTCATGATGGCTGAACCAATCGGAACTCTAGAATTGAACTATCCAATGATTCAGTTTTTAATAATGACCTTTACCCTTAATCTTTTGTAAGAGGTTTTAATGTGGTATATTTAACATGTGTTATTAAACCTACTTGTTGTAATACATGCTGCTTGTGACAGAGAAGAGAGCATCGCTCTCGTCAGTCTCGCTCTTATTCCGCTGACCAGGTGGAATGCTGTAGCCGTTCTTGTCATTCTGACACCATGTCACGCATGCGTACATAATCATCCCTAAAACTAGCAATCCCACAACACCAAGCGCAACACCCAGGGCACTTCTGTTGGTAACTTGATACAAAACCAGAATTTTGTGGTCGTTATCTGAAAACCCAAAAGATGTTGTTAAATAAATGTCCCCTAGTCATGTACAAAGTTACGCTCAAAAGGTCTTACATATTTGACGATAAGCTTTTTAGGTTTTTAAAGCTCACTTTTTCTTCAAGACAAAAATGACTTGTTGCTGGTAAGGAACATAACATAGTAATGAGTAATCATAACCGGAGATTGGAGATTTGAGTCTTTGAAGTTTAACGTGAGCAGCGTGACTGGATTATTGGACCACCACAGTGAGTTATTTTATTTCTCATTTGAAGAGTTGCTCTAACAGGCTAATCATCACTACTTTACCATTTACTTAACCTGCTTAACCTTTCTAAGTTTGAAGATAAGGAAAGTATAGAAAAGAAAGAGGATTTTGGCAAACAATGGTAATAACAATGAACAATGATGATGGTGATGATAATAATAATAATAATAATAATAATAGAATTTATATAGCGCTTATACATCGCTGTTCTAAGCACTTTACAATGTAAAAAAGGACATAAGAATATCATTAATCACAAGCTTACATATAACCCTACTGTACATATTGGGAAATTCATAGCATACACATCTTTAAAAGGAAAGAAAACAAAGACAAATATGATGAAACTAAATGTCATATACCTTTTTAAAAAGAAAGATTTACATCAGAACAAGCTCGAATTTCAAAGGCGAGCTTGTTCCATAGTCGGGGGGCAGCAACGAAAAACGCTCGCTGGCCATAAGTTTTCATGTTAAAATGTGGTTCCTCAAGGCGTAAATGATCCCTTGATGACCGTAATGTCCTTGACTGATGGTAAAATTTTAAAATATCTTCAAGATAACGGGGACCGGAGTCATTCAATGTTTTAAAAGTTATTAAATTTATTTTAAAAACAATTCTCTCCTCAACTGGAAGCCAGTGAAGATCTCCTAGAGATGATGATGATGATGATGATGATGATGATGATGATGATGATGACGATGACCAGGAGGAGGTGGCGAAGGGTGATGATGATGATGATGATATAGTGATGATGTCGATGATGATGACAGTGGTAGTGGTGGTGGTGGTTGTGGTTATAGTGATCGTGGTGATGATGATGAGGAGTCCGCACTAAAAGCCTTTTAAAGTTGACGGACATTTCGCATTCTATAACTTGAGTTTGATTCAAGCACTCCCTACCTGAAGAATTGGTAGCCGCAGACCAGAACACAACCGCCCGACTTTCCACTTGTTTGTACTTGTTATGTAGAGTGACATTCAACAAATATTCACTGCCTGGCTGTAGATTTTTGAACATGTGACGACCACACTCCAAGGATATATTACCAATCGCGTCACTCCATTCATCAGAATTTATTAGTCTCAAACCGAGGCTAACAACAGCAGAAGTGAAAACGCCATGATCAGTCAGATGCCATGTGACCTGAACACTCAGGAAGGACTTGTTCTGGGCTAATACGGTTGACAGGAGTGGGTCAGACTCGGCTGTGAAAACAACAGAAATTTTCATTTTATCAAATAGACATGTTGATGATACTTTTATTGGACTGTCACGGTTAATAAATACAAAACTAATTTAACGAAACCTCTGAGAAAGGAGTCATCATGAGGAATGATAGTAGACTTTTTCCTGAGTTAGATGCTGTTGATTGTGCCAGCTAGTAACCATAATACCAGGTCTAAATTATCTGTGGTCGATGGTTTCTAAATTCAACACAAGCAGGACGCTTGCGATTTAATCCACCTTATACCAAAGTCGAAAAAATTGTCATGAAAGTATCTCGTAACAGCTTTGCTGCTTTCTCGGCCTTAGGGAGCATTTAACCCTCTAACCCGAGAAACTGATCCTTTGTAGCGGTTCGTCTCTTGTTTTGCAGAAAAAAATTCCTAAATGAGCGTTTAACAAGAGTATAGCCTGCGTGGTAGACGTAAAAGAGGAGAGGGGAAGGAGGAGAAAAGCGTAAAAGATATCGGCAATGTAACCTCCAGCACTCGAGCACGCCTGACAACAATCACCAATCTCTGTTTGGAAATATCCAGAACTTAGAACCCCCAGACAATCTTCTTTTCCTGCTGCAAAGCTATTACTTTTTACTTATTAACCGGGAGTGAGGTCATTACAGGGAAATCTCAGACCGAGGCACTGATGTCTTGACCGAGCGATAGCGAGGTTAATACATCACGGCCGAGGTCTGAGATTTCCCTGTAATGACCGAGCAGACGAGTTGATAAGTTATATGTTATATGGCCTTTTTAGTGCTATTATATAAAACAATGGACGCAATTGAGCCTGCAATCAATTACAAGCAACTTGTCAGCAGAAAACTTTAAAAATACACGTCGCCTCAATGAGTTGTGCACTTGATCCCTCTATACTGTTATACGACATTTGTAAGCGGATACCCTTTTACGACAGCTGTTAATTTACCATAACGTGGGTGTTCACTATCAAGTTAAACACAGATTGTGTATGCCTTGGACACCTAGCTAACTCTGCCCGGTGTTTACAAGGAAATCTTGCTCGCGTAGCAGCCAATCATAGCGCGCGTACCATAAAATAAAGCTGGTCGAATTTGGGTTTCCATGTGACGTGAAGTCACTACTTGAACGATTGGGGTAATTTTGACCTTTCAAAGCTTATGCCAATAGAAGGCATTTCCTTTGATACCTGATATCATGGTCAGTGTTTTTTTGTTTTGTTTTGTTTTGTTTTTATAAGGTATGGATTATTCCGCGTGCATGATTTTTTTTTTCATTTAATTTTCCTCTGTTAAAATACTTCTTTTGTACTTTACATAGCATCAAACACTGTGACCAAGGCCTAATATGAGCGAAGAGCCCCAGCGTTAATTCAAAACATAAAAAGTTTAACATATATGAAAACTTGGTTTTACTTACAGTTTACAGTTAAGAAAGAAAGAATACCTAAAGAGTGTCTTACCTTTTCTTACAATAACAGTCATGAACCTTGAAATATTTTGTTTCTTAAACGTGACAACGCACATGTAAAGCCCTTCATCCAAAAGATGCTTCGCCACAGGGATACCAAGCTCATCCTTGCTTATCACGTGTCTAGTATCATTTGTGATCTCCACACCTTCTTTGTACCAAGACAAGATGGCGCCGTCCGATGGTGATACCGAGCAGTAGGTACACTGAAGTTTTAATTGGCAGCCTTCGTTAACTTTCATTAGATTCGGTGAGGTCCTGTCCATGTTGAAAGCGACAGCTGTTAAAGAAGAACCACTTGAGCAAAAAGGCGATCATCATCATCATCATCATCATAAATCTTTATTTATACACGAAAAAAATTTTTACATGGTCTTCCTAGGAATCGTGTGTAAAATTAGACTAAAATACTCTAAGGAACCACTTGACTATAAAGTTAAAAATACAGAAACTTTCATTGTTAATAATAAGGCTAGAGTTACAATGAGTCGTATTAAGATAATCTTTCCCATGAAATGAAGTTTTAAAAACATTTAAACTACACTGTAGGCAGCTTTCTAATCTCTGAGGGAATTTTGTTCCACAGAACAGAACCTCTGTAGTGTAGGCTCCATTATGCAGACTCAGTTCTGGGTCTGGCGATGCGTGGTGATAAAATTTTGCGAATATGATAATGAATAAATGTTTCCCAAATTCTTGCAAAAAGGAAGCTTAACTGGTATGTATTGAGTAAGTTCGACAGAAGCTATTTTTCGCTTGCCTCGTGTGGTCCCCTAATTCCCTTCATTACTGGGGCTATCGCTCAGGAGGGTGGCCAGTGGTTATTTGAAGCACTTGAATTTTCACCCTATAGATGATTCTCCGTTCTATCATGTTTCTTTTAATACTGGAAGTATCGAAAGTACCGAAACTTAAAACGGATTCGCTTATACCTGTGCTGTTAGAAGAGTTCTGACATGTAGGTTTCTCTTGGGATTCCTGTGTCACTGAAGCTGCGTCATGAAACACTCTTCTTTGTACTGCGGCCGAAGGAACCACAGACGCAGTTGGTGACGGCTGGAGGTTCTGAGAAGCGACACTAGGCTCGATCATTTGAGTTGAAGATACAAAAACCCTTGAAGTGTTGGTGGGCTGTTCATCAAGGAAGTCTGCTGCTGAAAATTTTAAATTAGATAGCAAATAGGCCTTTTCGCTTTTGAAAAATTTTGCTAGCAGGAACTGAAAGAGCATATTAACATTAGGTAACCTGTAAATTTTCAGCCGTATATCTCAAAAGTAGCGAGCGCAACGGCCGCTGAAAATTAGAAGGATTTGTAGTCACGCTTGAATGGTTTTCCATACAAACCCTTGTTAATGTGGAAATTTTCTAACTGTCGTAAATTTCCTTACGCATTTTGGGGCTCAAATCTTCTTTTTATGCATTACAGGCAATTTGAGACCGTAAATGCTTAAGGGAAAGATTAATACAAGGATTTGTATGGAAAACCATTCAAGCGAGTCTGGGTGGCCAGAAATGTCTTTTCATACAAATCCTTCTAATTTTCGGCGGCCTTTGCAATCGCTCCTTTTGAGATATACGGCTGAAAATTCAAAGGTTACTTAATTTAATATGCTCTTTCAGTTCCTACTAACAAACGTTTTCAAAAGCGAACTGTTTTCATTTTTACAAAAAGTTGATCGCGTGACTAACTATTGTAAAAAGCCTATTATGTATGGTCAATACATTAAGACCACTACCATTGGGACACTTAGTAATGACCGCCTATAAAAACACCGAAAGCGATCATAGCAAAAACGATGAAAATAATAACATGTAACGACAAAACTTGTGTAGTGAACGTAAGTAAGAATGGCATGGCATGTCATAGCCTGCGCGCAGACGAAATTAAACTCTGGTTAACTCCGTCTGCGAAACAGCGCCGAAATCCTTGTTCTGGACTTCCAGCTGTGTACCCAGATTTGAGTACGCGCCACGATTGGCCAGTTAAAAAACGCCTTTGTTTTGTTTGTCGTGATCGCCAAATCAGGTTGAAGGGGAATTCGAAACGAACTTCCGGTAATTCGTTGAGTCCGTTGGGGGTCCAGAACAAGGATCTCTGCGCTGCTCCGCAGACGGTACTAATCAGAGTTTAGTTATCGTCTGCACGCAGGCTAGGCATGTCACGAATCTCGCAAATTTAGGAAAAAGAAACTGCTATACATATTTGGGAAATTTGCGCAAAACAGAAACTAAGAGGGGTAATCTTCAAATATTAGAAGGGATAAGAACAGATTTTTTACTTTTTGAGAGGAAGAACTAGTTGGGTTAAATCTGAAATAGATCTAATTAGCAAGATTTTTTCATCAGCCAATTAGCTAAAAAATAAATCAAGCTAAAGTACCTTTTATAACGTTCAATGTCCCTCTCACGCTGAAAAGAAGTTCGCCATTTTCTCTTCGAATGATGCACTGGTAATATCCACCATCTTGCACAGTTAGATTAACAATTTCCAATCTGGTTCCCGATAATTTCAACTTGTACTTATCTTCATTAACTCCAGAAGCTAATTTTCCATTTTCAGATACAGTCCTATTTTCAAACAACCATTCGTTCTTTAAAGTTAATGTTGATTCTGACACTTGGCAAATAAATGTGGCATTAGACCCTTCGGAAGCGATTGTAGTGTCTTGCGTGAATAAAAGACGCCCTAAAAATTAGAGGGGAAAGTAGCAAAAGTGATTTTGTACCTTAACAAATATGTCGTCCACTAAAACACTAAACTACTTTAAGAAATTGAATTTATATTTTGTGGCAAAAAAGTCCAACTTCTATGCCAACTTGTATATGCATTAATGATAATAATAATATTACTAAATTGTAGATTCTAATCTCACGAGACGTGTTAGATTTTCCTTAAAAATTTTAGGTCCCTGGCAAAGTCAGAAAGGGCCGGAGAATATCCAGGCTTAATGCCTTGCCGTACCATTAATTTTTTCGTAAAATCTGTCTTGCAACTTTGTAACAGCATCTGTTTCTAACAAACATTGCCTAGTAAAAGTGAAACGCGCCGGAAAAACTCATTTCGCGAGTTGCGACAAAAACTGAAACAAACAAAACTCAAAACTTTGACTGAAACTTGTATTGAAAAGCTTATTTCTCTCAAAAAAAAACCTAATCTTGATGCTGAAAATTTGTGCAACTTTGCTGTTTTGAACAAGAGAAGCGATCAAATAGTGCGTTTAAAAATGCATCGATTTGGTTTCTCCACGCAGCGGGGCGATCAACTTCTCAGAAAAACGGCCATCTCACCTTGAATTTCTTGCGTACAGAGGTGAAAGACAAAGGCAGCTATTACCACACTCCAGGTCCTCATCCCGGGGCCATCATAAACAAAAAAAATAACTTAACTGCAGGAACAGTAAACCGCCAGTTATCTTTGAACTCTTTGTTGCAACTTGTTTGTTTACGACATCTGTTTGTTTATTTCGTCACCCGCGCGCGCAACGTTTGTTAGCGCGCGCTGCTCACTCGTTCCTAGGATCTTGCTCGATTCTGTTGGAGATGCTCATACAGTGTAGATAATTTGTTCAAATGATTATTTTGCTTTTCTCTTCCCTCGCTTTCCGCTTTTCTCTCCTCTCTACCGCTTAGCTTCCTTATTCTTTCTAATTTTCGCGAGTATTAAATTTCGCGATTTTCGCGAAAAAAATTCGCGAAATTTAAACACGGCAAATTTAATATATCTTAATATTATTTTCGAAAACAAAACATTAAGAATTTAATGCAGTTTCGTTGTCTTTCTGGTCGACTTCTGTTTTTGTACTGTGCATTTTGTGGACATCTCAAGTTGCGTTTTAAGCACTGAACTGTATGATATACTTTGCATATAGACAGCATACACAGTAAGCAGTTACGTTTTGTCTTGCTCATAAGGTTCTATGAACGGCCATTAGGGAGCTTAAGCAACGACGTTTTTGAGCGACGCACGTCAACCGGAAGTTGCCCTTTTTCATTTTTTGACGGTGGCTTCGCGCAAATTTTCAGTCAAATCACCTCTATAACAGTAAAGAAGCTAAGGAATACAAATTTTATATCATCAAGGCATGTTAAGAGGGAAAATACCTCACTTCCGGTTGACGTGCGTCGCTCAAAAACGTCGCTGCTTAAGCTCCCTATTGTAAGTTGACAACCTTGCTTTGAAATATATGCATGTTTTATTGGTTTGTGACAAGTGCCCTCTGTTCAGGATTTACGAAAACAAAACAAAGACAAAATCGCGAGATTTAGTACCCTTTTTCTCTAATTTTGTTTGCAATCGCGAAAATCAGTACTCGTGAAATCCGGCTCCCGAATATTTGCGAAATTAAGTGCGCGCGAAAATTAGTAAGAATAAGGTAAGTATATAGCACCCGCTGTGGCTCGTGTATAGCTATTCTTCGGAGGGAGAGAAGCGACGACCGGAAATGCGTCTGCTGTTCGCAGGCTACTCTCTGAGATTTGTCCTACCCTTTCACTCTCTCATCTGTACAAGAAGCAAAACAGTCCTACAGCTTCAAAAGTTAAATGATACTACTTGTTACGGTGAGACCTACATCAAGCGGACGCGACGCGAGCGTCGTTGAGCTCTGAACATTTCTACCGTTTTTTCTGTAAAACAAACCGGTATATTTAGTGTTCGACGCCTGAATTAATCGGACGCCAGCGACCATCTCGTGGTAATAACTACAGGTTCCACTGCATTATCAAAAGAAATGTTTTGTCACGGTAATCAACGCGCTATTTTATATAAACAACAACAACAACAAAAGGAGTGTTTTACCAATTTTAAAACTCGTGACAAAGCCGGGAGTTTTCAGACTCGACATAACTTCAAATTTACTAAGCGGGTTTTCCTGTTGATCTTTTTATCGCCCCCCGAAATTCATTAGGTTTTGGACTGGATTATGATCAAGTAAATTACAACTAAAACCTAACCCAATTGGTTTGACAGATCTTAACATACTCGTTAAATACTTGTGACTATTCGCAGTCATTTCAATTCTGACAGTTATTATGAGTGAAAGAGTCGAACAATTAACTTAACAATTGCGACATCTCTTTACTTTTTTGCTGCAATTGGTTTGCTTACGACATCTGTTTATTTCGTCACATACATGCAATGTTTGTTCGCTAGCGTGCGCTGCTCACTCGTTCCCAGGATCTTGCTCGATTCTGTCGCAGATGCTCATAGATAATTTGTTCAAATGATTATTTTGCTTTTCTCCCCTCTCTAACGCTTCACCGCTTAGCTAAGTAGCACCTGCCGCGGCACGTGAATCGCAAGTAGGGTTATCTTCTGGGATTTTGAGAAGACGATTTTCCTTTACAGCAAACGCATGTTGGCAGTGCAACAAGACCGTTCTTAGCCAAAGCAAATAAAATTTAGAACGGAACTACTAAACGACAACGGTGCATTCAAAGATATTGCACTATGACGCTTTCGACGCGAGCACTTGAACCATCATGATTAATATGCTTTAGTTTTCAGCAAGCTATATTACTGTTGTAATGTTTGGAGCAACACCTCTGAACATAAAGCTACATAACCTGAGTAGCATCCAAGCTGTGCAAAATTTTGCGGCCAGTATCGTTAGCAACACAAGGAAATATGATCATATTTCCCCTGTATTTAAAGAACCAGTAAGACAGCAGCTCTTCTACCGTCGTGCAATAATGGCTTTTAAATGTAAGACTGGTGGCGCACCAGTTCATTATTTTCTAAATATATTCAAAGAGCTATAGCATCACTAAGAGTACCACGAGGGACTCCCAGATGTTACATACCTCTCTGTATAAAACCGCCACAGGACAAAGAACCTTCTATTTTAGAACAGTTAAACTTTAGAACTCACGTGACCCTGCCCTTAAGCTGAAACAGACCTTGAACGACTTCAACAGTCTCCTGGAGAAAAACTTAATGTTAAATTTTTTGGACACATATTAAGCTCAATTTTTACTCAATTATCAGTGTACATAGTTTTTACCACCTTAAGTTATTAATTACTGTTGTTCATGGCTCTGTATGGGACGAATAAAGTATGTATGTAGGATATATGTATGGATAGTTTTATGCAAAGCACCCTAGTAAAATAGTAAGTATTATGAACTGCTACAGCGAATAGGTTTAGGAACCACGCTGGAAAACCGTCGTGTCCAGGACATGTTAATAACTATAAACGCCTGTTTTCAAGGCACCGTCCCCACTTGCATTAAGGAACTCGTTAAAATGAGAGACAACAAGTACGATTTAAGGGGCAATAATACGCTATCACTGCCAAAAGTAAATACTACAAAGTATGGATTAAACTCCTTCAGATATTTCGCCGCAAAACAATGGAACATTATTCCAAACGAATTACGATTAAGAGCTGGAGGACTAGAATTTAACAAACAAGTGAGGAACATTCAATTTTAGTTATCTAATTTTGTAATTTTAGATGCTAGATATTTTATATTTTTACACTTCTATGTACATATTTTCTTTCTTTCTTTCTTAATATTGATTTGTGGAAAACCTGCAAAATAGCTTTAGCTAAGTGTTTCTCCCACGTTAAATAAAGATTATGTATGTATGTATGGGAAATATAATAAAAAGTGGGCGTCCTTCGAGCGCTTTCTGTTCTATTTTGTTTTGAAAAACGGTTTTTATTCTTTTATTTTGTAATCAGCTAATTTTCCTGATCTAGAGAGATCTGTTTGAGTTGTTATGGCTACCACAGCACCTGTTATATGAAGGTTAATGAATATACAACATTTTGTTGTCCGCATCTCCTGCCACTGTTATCTGTAAAGTGATGGTTAAGTTTTAGTAGAGCGTAGTTTCTTTGCTTGGGTCTAAGCTTGAATAAACTAACTCGACTACTGTGAACAAAAAATTTTTTTCACTGTGCCTTTTACAGCTTGCCTAACTTCTTTTAACCTCCAGCAATAAAGTAAGGGGTTTAACGACGAGTTTAACAAAAGAAAACTGGTCGTAAATTGTCTGGCAAGATAAGTTGATAGAGGCATCTTTCTTTGAGGAGTCAAAGCTACCGCTAGACCGACAGGCAAATAACAAATAACCAGTGTCAGTTGTATGTATAGCGCACCGAACACTGCCTTTCTGTATCGAGCTGTGTTCAGTGAAGTTTGTCCTTGAGAAACCTTATCCTGTACTTGAACCTGGCTATGACACAAAGAGATGAAGATTTTCGTGTAACAGAAAATTGAGGTGATTAAACAGAGAATTAAACCCACGCTTGTCAACCGTGTGGTTATAAGAGGATTCCAGAAGTATGTCGATGCGCAGATGAGGCCCAAAATGAAAATTACGATTACGGTTATACATGCTCTTTTCAAAGTTACAGCTTGTCTGTACCTAAGCCCTAATAACAGAGCGAGAAGTCTGTCCACACTTATTGCAGACAGTGTCATCAGAGAAACTGAACTCAAAAAATAGGCTGCTACTGAACTTAACAAATCTGCGTAGTAACAAATATCCCATCTTTCGTTCACCACAGACATCCAATAAGCAACAAACAGAGGCTGCAGAATGACCCCAACGGATAAATCGGTCATTGCTAAGCAACGATACAGAAGTTTGGACGGTGGATGAAGTGAAGTCTCATTTTTTAGGGCGAGTAAGATCAGAGCGTTCCCCAAAAATGCGGTTAAGGCCAGAAAAGTGTTAACCACGGAGAGAAAGATGAGTTCGCTATGTACTTCTTTTGTAAATTCAGCCGAGCAAAATAGTTCTCTAGACGCTTCCTGGGTTTCATCTTTTGTAAAATTATATTTTGCTGCCATTTCTCTGTGTTATTCCCTCTTGGCAATCAAAAAAGGATGCTACAAGCGGGTTCTAGCTTCGAGTTGTCGCTACTTCCGTTCTAAAACGAGACACCTGTTTTCCAAGCGATATTGAGGTCTTTTAAAATGCCTTAAAAGGTATTAGAACTACTATATAGTCAAAAAATGATCATGCTTATAAAATCGTTTATTTGAAATGTACTCTCAGCCTGAACTCAAATTCCAAAACGGAAGCATTTTCGTTAAATAGAAACCGAGAAAACGAAGGCCAAAGTTGGTATCTAAGACCGCTATTTTGGAATTATTAATAATCAAAGGGCTGAAGTCCGACGCAACACTTTCCGTTGTTGACAGAAATGTTGCAATTTTCACAACCCGACACGCGATAACGCGTTATGAGTTTCAAGTAAGTCAGGACAAATTATAGCAAAATTCGCTTACATTCTGCTTCCTAAATAAAGTACGATAATTTTGATATTTCTAAATCATTTCGACGGCTGTAAAAAGCCTTCTAGAGACACCTCAGATATATGATCCTTGCAAGGTCGATGACAGGTAAGGTCCATTCCCGTCCCCAGAGCCACTCGGCTTAATTTGTAACGAGCCACGTGACCAAGAAACCATAGATACTGTGAAAGGTTTGAACCCAGGAATCATTTCAAAAGTAGGCTGAGTTTTATCGTCCGGGTGAACGTAGTCCTGAATAGGACTGTTGTTGTTGATAGTGACTGACGTTTCGACACCCTGTGCGGTAGTCATCTTCAAAGTCAAAGTGAGTTGTATCTATGATTACGTCAGTTGATGGTATTATACTCTGGTTATTGATCTGATTGGTCAATTACGTCGCGATGTTATTGGTCGTCTGTCAGTTAAGGTGGCTGAACACAGTTTTGGCAGTTTCTGAGTATAGGTCATTTGCCAAATCATGGCAAGAGAAAGGTTGCAGCTCACAAGCTGAAACTTGGCAAGTTAAAAATATACTGATGAAAGATTTTGACTGACAGGTAAAATTTGACTTTTTCGTAGTTTCCATGGCAACATGAAGGATTGACTACAACCTTAAACTTTCACTTTTACTCAGTTTACATAAAATTCACTCCTTAGATTTTCCTATAAACTTGCACGCAGCTTACTATAATTAATCCTTACCATTTGAAACTTATTTGACCAAATTTTAACAGACGGGTTTTTAGATAATCAATAATATAATTGTACCGTAATTATTAAATGTGTCACAAAATTGGTCCGTTCCACTTCCAATTTAAAGTTCTCATCATTAAAAATACGATAAAAGTAAAAATTCTGGCAAATATCACAAAATTTTAATGAGTAGACTTTGAGTTATCGTCATCTGTGTACCATTACTTTTTTCGCCGCCATGTTTGTTTGTCTAATTTAAAACACGCGCTACCGCTGACCGCCCGCAAAACTGTGTTCAGCCACCTTAAGCGTGATGTTATTGGCTATAAAGACTCGAAATCAGTAATTGGCGCTTTTCGATCCGTCTATTGTCACAGTTGAACAGACGTCTACTGTTAGTCGAATTGTCAGTTCTTCAGTCGTTCTCTCGTAGTTAGTTTTGCTTGATCTCGTCAATAAGTCGTTTGTACAGCGCTGGGTAACTGTTGGCTACGATTCAGTGGCGTTTGTTCTAAGTTAGTAAACCAGCTTTCTAAAGTAAGACGTTGATAGTAGTCTGTAGAATACGTTATACATGTCGCAGAGGTTCAGTCAATTTGATGTTTCGCCTGTAAATGGTGCTCAGCAATGTGATTGTTGACGTTACCACTGTTATCAGTAGTGATGCAAAATAGCTTTCTGGACCTTTCCTGGGTTTCATCTTTTGTAAATTACTTTGTACTACCGTTTCTGTGTGTTAGTCCGTCTTGGCAATCAAAAAAGGATGCTACAAGCGGGTTCTAGCTTCGAGTTGTCGCTACTTCCGTTACAATAACGAGACACCCGTTTTCCAAGCTATATTGAGGTCTTGAAACAATACGTCAGCAATGCTCAGCATGTACACTTCTAGTATTTTTAAATAAAGTAAAACTTTTTTTAAAGCAACTTCAACTGCCTTGGGCGATAAGTAATCATATTATTATTCGCGTATAATTCAAGCTCGCTTCCTGTGCATGTACGAAACTGCCCTGGGTGCCAGAGGCTTTCCATGCCTGTTTTCCTGAGTTTCGATCGAGTATTTATAGTTACCCGAAGCTTCGACCTTGGGCCGAAGATGTGTCGATCTACGGCCTGTCCCGAAGCATCTCGCCGCAAACGTCGCACGCGTGAAAAAAAACCTTTGGTACCCATGGCAGCTTGAAACTGAAAAAATACGTTTCGGTTCCCACTGCGACGTTGTCTAATTGCCAAATGTTTTCACTTGTAGACATTGAAGAGACAGTCTTTAACCGAAATAAATATCAATCTTTATTATCATTATTATTATTAGCACCACGGAGTGGATTGGAATTAAACGATAGCGTAGGGCATTAACTGATTGACGAACGTCACAATTTTTTGCGCTGCACCAAAATAGCATGCATTTCATAAAAACCTTCCTGAACGATGTTTATCTTCACTTTGAAACAAACTGTCAAGCTGTAGTGCCTAGGGGAGTGTGAAACGTCTTTTGATGAATAAATCCTTATATAAAGATTTCCGAGTCTTGGGACTAATTAAGTTTATCCACTCTCTGAGGCTTGTCCTACTCTTTCACTCTCTCATCTGTACAAGAAGCAACACAATCCTACAGCTTCAAAAATTAAATGATACTACTTGTTACAGTGAGACCTACATGAAGCGGACACGAGCGTCGTTGAGCTCTAAACATTTCTACCGTTTTTTTCTGTAAAACAAACCGGTATATTCAGTGTTCGACGCCTGAATTAATCGGACACCAACGACCATCTCGTGGTGCTAAATACAGGTTCCACTGCATCAACAAAAAAAATGTTTTGTAATCAACGCGCTATTTAAACAACAACAACAAAAACAAGGCGGGAAAGGAGTGCTTTACCAATTTTAAAACTCGTGATAAAGGCGAGAGTTTTCAGACTCGACATAACCTCAACTTTACTAAGCAGCTTCAAAAATGTCCTGTTGATCTTTTTCATCGCCCTCCGAAATTCATTAGGTTTTGGAAAGGATTATGATCAAGTAAATTACAACTAAACCTAACCCTGGTTTGACAGATCTCAACATATTAGTTAAACACTTGTGACTATTCGCAGTCATTTCAATTCTCGCAGTCACTATGAGTAAAAGAGTCGAACAACTAACTTAACTAACCTAACAATTGCGACATCTCTTTACTAAAACTGGATGACATACCGTCAAGAGAAGATCAATGCAAGAGAGTATAAACATTTTCGAAGATTTGGTATGTTATTTTTGAATGACCCAACAAATTGCCACTTCAACAATTTGAACTTATGTCAATGTTATTCAACACAAAAGTTTAAGTTGTCCTTATCTAAAAATAACTCGAGCCTTGAAAAATAAAAGGACAGAAGGACTCTCTTGCTTTTATCCACTTCTTCTTGACACAACAACATTTACGAATCAAGTGTCAAATTTGTTTATCTTCTCTTACCAGCAGTATCACTCTACAAAGAACATGCCAAGTGCAACAAGAAACTGATAAACCAGACTGCAATGCTATCCATATAATCGCTAAACTGAAGAACTGAAAGGAGCTGAGTCGCGTAATCTATCAGTAGGAACCGCCACCAAACATGAAAAGACGGTGTACAGTAAATAGCACCACTGAACAAATACAAAAGGAGTCACGGATGGAAAAACTTGAAGATTCAAACCGATTGCAATATACCACTTGCACATCTCCCATAATGCACCTTATTTGCCTCCAAAACTTTGCATAAGCATTGTTTTCAATTTCTCTTGGAACGGCTGTAATACCCAGGAGAAATGAAAAACAAATTTTTGGGGGCGAATAAAATGCATTATGGGAGATGTGCAAGTGGCGTATTGCAATTTTTAAATAACTGTTAGCCTAACAGTTTTTCAAATTTCCTTTTTGTTGTTTGTAACGTTTGATACTATGCTTAGGAGACAATTGTTTGACACGAAGCTCTGATTTTGTAATTCACAAGTAACTTTCCAAGTCTCATATCAAAAAAGGACACATAATAGGCATTATACACAAAATGAACTAGACAGCCGTGACACAGCCTCTCCAAGTCTCTCCCTGCAATCGTTGCGGTAACGTTCGCTGCGTCCTTAAAAGGGAGCTTAAGCAGCGACGTTTTTGAGCGACGCGGCACGTAGACCGGAAGTGAGCCTTTTTCTCTTTTGATATGCCTTGACTGTACAAAATTTGTATTGCTAAGTGTCCTCCCTCTTAAAGAGACGATTTGTCCAAGAATTTCTAGAATCTCACGACCAAAGGAGTGCAAAAAGTCATCTTCCGGATGACGTGCGTCGCTCAAAAACGTGCCTACTAAGGATTGCGCGCGAGAGCCGGACTGGGTCGATATGGTGTTGATTTGCACTGTGGGATTGTTTTATGGCACGAATTTTGTCCGAGTCTCTTGCACAGTCTCTTAAGAGCTAATAAGAGAAGCGACAGACCGCAAAACAGTCCCATAATGCATCTTAACACAACTCCCGCCCAGACTATATGGCACAGGCTCAACATGGCCAAAATGATTGCTACAGTCTCAATGTTCCCTCGAATGTTAAGGAGTTTAAGATGTCACGACGGCGACGACGAACGAGAAAAACGAGAACGTCAAAAAACGGCAACGAGAACAGCAAAAAAACAATAGGTTTAGACAAGCAAAAGAACAACTTTCCCGTGCCTAATATAATGTTTTACCGAGAACGTAAACAGACGACGACGAATTTCTCTTTCTCTTTTTGAGCTTTAATATTTTTTCCTTGGAACTCAGCTTCAGGAGAGTTCGCCCACATTAAACACAGGTGAGAAAGCTGGGATAATCGCGCTGAAGTCACTTTTAAAGAGACGGTTTCGTCGCCGTCGCCGTCGCCGTCGCCGTCGCCGTTGTTGTATGTTACAGTCCCTTTTATTCCAGCGTCCGTGGAGACCGCTCGGAAACCAGCCCTTACAGACTTGGCAGAATAAAAGTATGAACAGAATGGACGCTTCCTTATTTGACTACAAGAACCGAGATCAAGTGCACTTTTCCGTAACAACAAAAGCGTTCTCTCTGTGCCAAAAAATGCCTTACATCCTCTCAAACTTGCGAGATATTTACACTAGCTTCCACAATACATTGCCAATTGGAGAGACGGATTAACGCTACGTTCACACGGCACTGGACGAATTTCGCACGTTTCCGAAAATTCGTGCGTTTAGGTTTTCCGTTCACACGGGACAACCTAAACCGTACGAAAATTTATACGCTTAGCAGTTCAAACAGTTTCGGAAAGAGTTCGCTATTTGCTTTATCAGCCAATGGATGAAAAAATCAAAACATGGCTTCTTCGTTTTCCCGCCCAAGAAAACCCTAACGTGGAGAAGGCATTGTTCGATCGGCCAATCGTGTTGCAGTATGACGTCAAAGCGAAGTATCGGTTGATTTGTACAAAGTTTTTCGGGCATGAAGTTTTTTCACCAGAGCGTTCGCTTAAACAACCAAAGGCCACACACGTTTGTATCCGTTCGATAAACCAATCAAATCGCTCTATTTCAGTTCGTTAATTGTTTCTGTACTGTTGGCGCGTAGTTACAAGGTCATACGAAAATCGCTTTAAACGGTTCCGTGTGAAAGACGTGTCCGGTGAAACTTTTCAGCCGGTCGAAATTTCGTCCGCTGCCGTGTGGACGTCGCCAAAGACAGTCGAAGCATTTCCATTTTCCCCTTGCTTGCTCAACACTGCGAACTTTTTTAAAACTAAAATGAAAAGCGCTCATCGAAAACAAAACCGAAGACACTACCACCCCTTCTTGTACTTAACTTTACAATAACATGAAAATTAGCCACTGAAGAGACTTGGATAACGACGAAAAGAATGCTATTTACAAAGGTGAGATGACTTTTTCGCGAGGGTGTATAGATTAAGTCGAGCTCATGTGAATCACAATAAAGCTAATTACAGCCGCCAAGGTAATCTTACAATTTGTTTTATAGAACGAAGACGAAGTCAGCTGCGCTAAAAATGCAGTTGTAAGCGAGTGTATTGCGTTTCTCCTAAAATAAAAAGTGCGACTGAAAATAGTTAAGTTACAGCGAGTAACCAAAAATAATCCAGTCTAAAAGCAGTACAATCTCAAAATCAAGCAGAAGCCTCGCTTTTTATGTATGTCACTTAACAAAAACGTGACATCACGCGCGTATGTCACGCAACAGTATAGCAATAAGAGATCTCTTGGCTTTTCGTTTGTAATTGCAAGTATCAACCTTATTGAAAATGCCACGAAATGCATCGTGGAAAAAAATATTTACTAATTCCTTAAAATATACAACGGAAGTTGCAGTAAAACAAACAATTATCCTTTGGAAAACTACTCTCTAATTCTGGACCAAATCGTGCTTTTCAAATACGAAAAAAAATGAACAACATTGTAAAGGAACCAGAGAGAAGACGCGCGCTCAATCTCGAAAATGCCGACAAAATCCTGCACATTATTTTCCATTAAGTAAAAAAGGACGGACGAAAAGATACACGAAGTGTGATTCTCCAGAAGCTAAATTAAATATTACCCAGCTTGGAATCGAAATTTACGCTCAAATGTAAAGCTCTGTTCAATATACAAAATAGAATTCTTTTATACAAAAAAATGACAGTATCAAAACCTATCAGACGCCCTGCGCCACCATGTTTACTGGCTGCGAGGAATTCTGGGACATCACGGGGTCCACCATGTGAGAGGATACCTGTAAAAGTATTGGCTGCAATTAGTTAAGGTTCTCTATACACTGAGAAAACATCGCTACCACTGGTTTTCCCGCGAAATGATGTCTGAAGAACGAGCGCAGAAATTCCATACTGATGACGTGTCGCTACTCGGATCTGGATAGGAAAGTGCTTCTGATTGGCTGAAGCAAGTTCTCCTTGCAGCGCGACCAATCAGAACAGCTACCCAGATCTTGGTGCTGACGCGTCATCAGCATGAAACGTGAGCTAAGCAGGGAGTTATGATTGTGCAAAGCAGGGATTGCTTCGGGACTAACAGAAAACGAGTGCACACAGGGACCAGTTAATCCACTTACGTGCGCGAGTTCAAGGTCGAGACCTTGAACTCGGGTACCGGCACCGTGGCCGAATTCTGGCGAGGGTACTTAATTAAAGAAAGGGACGTTCACATTAGTACCCAGCGAATACTGTAATCGGGCAACGTCCCCTAATACCAGGTGTGAACGTGATCAAAGGTAATCGTTTCATTCATTTGGGCCTTTGTGTAATGGTTTCAGTATGACGCGCTGCCACTGCGCAGGCAAGCAACAACGGACGTTTTTATTATAATTACAAGCGTTCAAGAAAATCTTACCGTGTGTAATTTAAAATTGTTGAAGACTTCAGTAAGCTCTTCATTTGAATACTAAAAAGCGAAGAAAATTAACAGTGAGAGTGCAAAATTGAGCACATTTAAAGATTGAAATTAGTTCCCTTCGCAACTTTCATTGAGGAAACTGTTAAGTGGTGCACCAAATACAGCTGGCAGAGAACTGCAAAGCTCCTGTCTGATCAGAGATAATATACAACTTACGGTACGCAACAGGACGGGAGAGGAAAGACGACGGCAAACCTTGTGTGACAAGCTGAAACAGATATTTTCGTAAAAGACCGGGAAAAACATTAATTTTAGGTGAAGATCACGACAAAACACGCAAGTACTTGCCCCGTCACGTTTGTCACGCACAAGCGTTTTGCCTTCCTGTTTACCCTTCCGTCCTGTTTCGTAAACTAACTAATAACTACAAAACATTCCTTTCGCTATCATCGGAAAAAAAATGTATCAAGACAAGTATATAAGCGTATCGAAATAAGGGTTTTTAAGGGAAATATGTCCTCAAATAGGTATACACATATGATGGAGTTATTGCTTCAGGGTTACAATGCGGGAATGCTGAGAAAAGTTAAAAGCTGTCATGGCTAAGAAATGTAGGGCATGATAAGGGTGACTATCATTTCCGAAATGATATTCCAATGGCTGTTAAAAATAAAAGAGGTGGAAAATGATTTTGTCTCACACTATTACAGAAAGGCATGTGACTTTAAATGCGTTGCTAATATTACTAATCGTCCAACCCACCTTCTCCCCCACCCACCAAAAAAGTACGATTACTGTAGTTTTGTATCCTGAGCCATTATAATTTGCAAACCTTCGCATTTTTTGAAGAATTTTAGACTTTTAGCGGTAAAAATATCGGTCTTATTTTTTAGTTTACTTGTTTCACTGTTAAAGTCGAGCGTTCTGGACTAACTTGACATGCCGACCAGTGAGGAGAAAGAAAGTACAATCTACTCTTACCTGATTGAGGACAATAAATCCACTGAGATTAGCACTGGTTTTCCTTGCGCAATCTTGGCAATAAACTGAATGCTTTTTGTTGTCCGTCACAAAAAGAATATTAAACACTTCCACCTGCAACACCAGAACGTTTAAAGAAGATGTTAAAGGAAAACACAACATGTGCAGATATCATGACACAGTTTTGCTTCTCGCCATCTGTTTTTCCCAACGGCCCACCCTCTTGACAACCACAGAAGTGACTTCAAAATGTTTACTACTCTAGTAGAACCAAGAGCCGCAGGAGAATGATTTCACTGCAAAGTTTTGATTCCTTCGGTTGGTACCGAGGCGCAGATTACGTACAACAAAAGAAACTATACAAACAAACAAGTAAGTCCCTCAGGGAACTCTATTGTTTGGTTCCTGCAGACAGACCAAAATTTTTTAGCATTTTGACATCATTTCCATGTCACAAAGGGCATAGACCATGGTAAACAAGACGCTACGGAGCGTACACTTCGGCGTCGTGGAATCATTGATTGCAAATGCAGCATTTTGTAACTTTAAATTCATCATAAAACAGTTCAAAAGGAGGGCTCACTCGTGAAACGTTTTTCAACACTCGAAGAGAAATTTCGTGTCTCTGCGCGACCACGTAATATCCTCTATATATTTCTCCAATAAATTAAGGACTAAACTCAAAGTGATCTCAAGATATCACGAAGTAGTCCGGTCTCATTTCGTGAAATAGCCGAAATAAGCCGAAAAGTCACGAACTTGCACACCCAATCTTGTCCCGAAACTAGTGCATCATTTCATAACTATTTTTCCTATCCCCAACTACCTTGCGTCGCAGTAGCGCAATCGGCTAATCCCTCAACTTAGAGTCTCCTCTGATCTGACGGGTCACACAGGTGAGTCGGTTCAAATCCCGTTAAAGCCAAAATAGTAACTCTTTCTTCCTCGAAAACGTTAAACAGTAAATCAAAGAAATCGAAGTGATCTCGAGGTATCTCGAACTAATTCGGCTCTCACTTCGTCAAATAGCCGAATAAAACCGGAAACCTGCAGTCTTTGCATGCCCAATTTTGTCAAAAAAAAGTAAACTTTGATACATTCCTGAGCGTCGCGAATCCTTTACTTCGCGCTCCGCCGAAGTAATTATTGTGCTTGTTTTTTTACAATAAAATTGGCAGTTAAAGTTTCTCAGACAGTCGCACGTAAGAGGCAGAGGAATACAAATTGTGCCATCATCAAGTCATTTCCATGGTTCTTATTCTCACGGACGATAGCCCTCCACCAATCAGCAATCGAGAAATTGCAAAGTTACTGTAAAAAAAATTACATGTGAAAACAATGCTGTTGTTAGGCATCTCACCTCGCACTGAGCGCAGTAATGAGATCCTTCGTTGTCTCTCTTGCCATGCCACATCACCTCAATCCCAGTTTGCTTTAGTTTCTCAACAGTAACCTGGCAGTATCTGAGCGACCTGGCCAGCACCACTCTGTCGCAACATAAGAAGGGGGAAAAAGTCATTAAAACGTGTCGAGGCATCATTCATAAAAGGGCAAGTTGCGGGTAAGCTTTCGCCTCTGGGGGCGGGGCGGGGGGGGGGGGTGGGGTGAGAAAGGGATGGGAAAAATGTCGAGTCATAGGCTGTTGCTAATAAACTCACGCCTCGTGGGGGTAGGGGGAGAATCCTCAGTCCAGAACTCTCTCGCAGTCTACTGGTTCAAGGCATGGAGGTCCCTTTTACCTTAAAGTTTAAAGAGTGACCAACATCAATTTTCTCCTAACAATATCCACAATAAAATAATCCAGAGAAAAGAGTATGAAAATTTTTAAATGGTCTCCACAGACAAGGTGCTTTAATCTTTTATCAAACTCTCTTTTTGACACTAAATCTCAAAACACAAAGATCAGTTGGTGGAATTACATCTGGATAAAAGGTTAGAAGGGTCGCAAGCTTTTCAGTTTTTTTTGGTGTGTTTACCCCGTTGAGATTAGGTTGAATGTGCACTAGATCTAGAGCGGACGGTGTAGTTTTCGATAACAAGCGAACTTAAATGTTACCAACACTAACCTGATGTGTTCGTATAACTTTCTTTCTGCAATTTTAACATTCCTAGCCAAGTTCCACGAAAGATGAATCATGCAAACGATGGATTTCTCACCTGAAATAAATAACATCAGAAAGACGAATATTACAACCCTGAACATGGATAGTAGACTTAGGAAGAATTTACTTCTGGAATCTCAATGCAACGTTACGAAAAATGTTGACACCAATACTGAAAATATATACTGCAAATACTTCGGAATTGTGTCCACTTGTTTGTCTCGTCCCTAATACACAACGTTGCAATAGTTGCAACTTTATTTTCTATCTCACTAATTACACCGGTAAACTCGAAAGCTTTGCTCCTTTCTCCACTACACATTTCTCCCGGCCTTTTTGAAATGTTATTTCGAACTTATGTTCTTTCTCCATTTTTCTCTCAGGATTACTAATTTGGGGAATTTTACTGCAATTGACTAAATAAGCGTGAATAAAATAAACCTGAATGAGATTAGCTTGTGTACAGACCCCCCCGCCCGAGGGGGGCTCTGTACACAGGCCAGAACGAGACGATCATGAGTGCAGTTGTGCGACATAACGATTCTTGCCTTGTAGTTTATTCCACTCATATCTGTCGATTGCAGCATTGTACATCTTTTCTGTCAATGGACCTACGTTCCACGCGATATTGTTACACCAACCCTACAAAGTAAACACACATCATCAGAACTCGAGACTTTTAAAATTACCCTAGTGTAAAAACAGGTACTTGATCGTAACGGCAAGCATATTCCCTCTCCGTTAAATAAAGTGACTGAGCACCTCTGCAAGCCACTGAGCAGTAACTTAGCTTCGTCCTATTTACTGTTAATACTTTACACAATGACACTCGGATTTTGAATGAATATTTATTTGTACCAGACTCGGAAGTGAAAGGATTAGATGGGTTTGAATGCTGCTTATAGCGAGCTTGGGCAAAGACATTTTTGAGCGACGCATGTCAAGCGGAAGTGGACTTCTTGTATTCTTGGTCAAAGCTAATGTTCTTTCCCAACTATGCAGACAGATCGTCTCTACAAGAGTCAAGACACTTAGCAAGACAGATTTGGTGTCGTTGTCGCACATTAAAAGAAAAAAGGAATCACTTCCGGTTGACGTGCTTAAGCTCAGGGAGCAAAGGCGTTTTTGAGCGATGCTCGTAAACCGGAAGTGGACTTTTTACATTCTTGGGCAGTGTTTTTGTCCAAATTTTCTGGCAAATCGTCGTTATAAGGGCGAAGAAACTTACCAATACAAATTTGGTAGTGCGGAGGCATATTTCAAGAGAAAAGGATTCACTTCCGAGTTGACGTGCTTAAGCTTTCTATAAATAAAATCTTACCAATGACTGCACCCAATGAACCACTCCTGGATTAAGCCAGACCAGATCCCCAGGTCTCTGGATAAATCTATACACTGGAACACGCTCCTCATACAGCTCCTCCAGTATAGGCCACCACGAACCTTTACAAATCAAAACAACACGAAACACTTAGGAACCTAAGAATTCTTAAAACTCGTTTAAATGCATCCGTTCGTTCCAGACTGAATTGGAATTTGCAAGTTAGTGTTGGTTTTGAGGAAAAGGGGAAAACCGGAGTACACGCAGAAAAACTTCTTGGAGCAAAGAAGAGAACCAACAACAAACTAAAAACAAAGATCACGCCGGGATTTGAACCCGGGTCACATTGATTTGGTGGGAGGCGAGTGCTGTCACCACTACGTCACCCTTACTCCAAGAGTCACACGAGTAAAAAAGGAAGATAGACCGTGTTTTACGATTGAAGCCGATACAGTTGAACGTCTCCTACTTCCTGTCCTACTGGCCACAGTTGTTCAAAGGTGGGTAAGACTACCCAACGAATAAATCTCTATCCACTGGAAAGCGCAATTGGTTTTCCTATCACTTATCCGCTGGATATTTAACAATTATTTGTCGAGCCCGAATGGGCTCTGAGTCAATAGACCATGAGGCTGAAGGCCGAATGGGCTATTGACTCAGAGGCCATGAGGGCGAGAGGAATAATTGTTTTAGTAAAATCCAACTAGTTGGTCAAAAATATCGAGACAAAACAACTTTAGCTAGCAAAAGGCGATTCTGCCGCCATTGTTTTGGTTTTCAAAGCCGGTGCTTTTTGCTACTAGTGGGTTGTAACATATAGCCTAGTAGTAGCTTAACCAATCAGAACGCAGCATTGATAATAGACCACTAGTTGGATTTTACTAAAGTGATTTATCGGGTGGATAGGGCTATTCAACGTTTGAGCAACCCGGGCCTGAACTTTCGTCAGTTTGCCTTTTTACTTACTGCCTATATGTTCAGATGAGGTCTCCGGAGTGGGTTAGATAAAATAAACTGTACTACAAATACCAAGGAATCGCGAATATTTATTTACCTGTTAAGAAATTCAGATTATTCCTGCAATGGTAAGGAAAACAGACAACAAGTTAGTTCTATCAATTTAAATCACTAATTTTTAACAAAATGTCGCTCTATCACTGACGATCATGTGGTGTAGTATTTCAGAGAGAATAACTGAAAATCTTATGCTGCAACACTGCAACTGGCAATTACAAGAAATTATGGTCATCAATTTGAATTAATTTGAACAAATATTATCAATAATTAGTAGTAGTACGGTAACGAGGTGGTTGTAATAACTCAAGTGTCTTTGCCTTTGGTTCGAAAGGATAGTCTTATTAACGAGGTATTTATTTGTATACACAGGGTGGTCAAAACTCGACATAAATTTGCATAATTTACATATATTTCCATACCCTGCATAAATTATCGGTTACACTCCGACCCTTTCATTTCGTTTTGTAGTAACTTACTTTTCACACATGTTATGAAGTACTCCCCAATATTCGGTTGGCGTGGCAAACCACTCACAGTCTCCTGGACCAATGTTTATATTGATGGCATAGAAGTTGTTATTTTCTTGATGACCTGATGAGACAAGGGAATTTATTGCATAAACAGCAACCCATGAAGAACAGGACAAAGTACAAAACACACAAAGGTAGTTACTCGTTTTTAAAGTACTTCTCAGGGCTCGAAAAAAAATTGAATCCCAGCTTGTCACTTGGGCAAGCAGCTTCTGCATCTTGCTTGCTCAAGGCCACTTCTTGTTCGTCTTAGTTTGTTTGAGGATGAACTGCCCGAACTCTTACCTGTTTACGGTCAAGTCGCCCGGAATCAGAGCTATGTCGCCCAAAATTTTAGTCAACTCGCCCAAAATGCTGAGTTATGTTATGCTATGTTACGTTACGTTATGTTACGTTATGTGATGTTATGTTACAAAAGCCTCATTAAAACACCTACCTGGTGTCCGGCACCCTGGTATCTTCATGTACAACTGCACGGAATTCATCCCTAGAATGGTGTGACCAATATGGCTCAACATGTTTCCAGGGCTCACAACCTAAAAAATCAACACAAAGTCAAAGTCAGTAGGTGAAACTAGTTATCTTACACTTCAGTCAAATACACTGAAAACCCATGACTAAGAACCTGCATTTCCCCCAAGTTAGCCTAAACAGGTTCTCACATAAATGGCAATAAGCACAAATTTAGTGTAGTTGGGTTGTTAAATAGGTTCTTACTTTCTGAGGAAGAAAATACATTGTAGCTAAGAGTATTTAGTGGTATTCAGCTTATTCCTTAGGTAAAAACGTGATACCATTACTCTTGCAGTTGGAGTCATAAAGCATTTATGTCTCCAAAGAGAATCCTGAATGTTGACTCATCTTACTTGCCCAAGTGTACAGATTTTTTTACAGATTTAAAGAAATAAGAACCTGTTTCAACTTTTAGGCATAACAGGTTCTTGTATAGAGGGGGCTTAACTGGCAAATTATTCCTAACAGATTCTTAAAACCCAGGTTCTTAAAGGCAGGTTTTTTCTGTACTATGGCCTTGATCTACAGGTGAAAGAGTCCTGTAAGTGACTATGGAAAGCCTACGTTTACTGATGCTTACCTTTGCAAATGGTGGAAGCTTTGTGAGTTCTTGAAGCTGAGCTTTCCATCTGCACAGAAATAGAAATTTATAATTTATACAGTCCGGTTAAAAAGTTTATAAACATACATTAAAGGAACATTTTCAGAGTTGAACTCACTTCCTCTCATCTGAAAGGTCGACATTGGTACCAAACTTGATCCACTTAAATTTCTTTCCTTTGCCTTTTTTGCCGCTAAAATACAAAAAGTGATTCACCAAGTTACATTTTGGGAATTTACCCACGAGTAATCTTCCTGGTAAAGGCATAATACACTAGTATAAGCACATCATTATTGTTTTAGCTATTCTCGTTATCATCATCATCATCGTCAACGCGTGTATAGACGCCCTTTCTCCTCAAAAAAAACATGTAGCATCTTCACTATATTTATTGTCAAATTCTCCCTCCCCTTTATTATCATCATCACCCCCCAGCAATCATCAATTTCATCCTTAGTCTCATTAACGTCACCATCAGCCTCCTCAGCCTCAGGTTTGTTAATAGAGAGACTAAGATTCACGTTTACGCCAAACGGCAGACGTGAATTTGTACCCCGTGACCAAGTTTTTCCCTTATTTTTCGTTTACTGTTTACTGCTTCTACACAAAAATAAGTAGTTTTCTCCCAGTTTTATCCAAAAGAATCGTTCTGGACTGTTTTTGACTGCTTATTTTCTATTCTGAGAAATTCTCAACTGACGTTTGCCGTTTGCGGTATGTCGTAAACGTGAATCTTAATCTCTCTAATGTCACCACCGTCGACCTGAGCTTCATTATCGTCAGCATTATTATCATCATCACCTTACATCTACCTCATCGTTACCACTATCATCATCATCAACATCACAGACCCTTTACCGCCTCAGCTTACTCATCATCATCATCATCATGCACAATTCCCATCCACATCATCAGCATCATCATCAACAGCAATGACACAGGCATCATGACCATCACTATGACAACATGGATCATGACTATCTGATCGTTTTAAAAAAATCTTCAAGTCCCAGCAATTGTGCGACTGTAGTTTTACATACTTCTTGGAGCCTGATGAAGAGTCACTGTCTGAATGAGAAGGTTCCTTGATCCCTGACCGCCTTTCTTGCTCCTCCTGAAGTGCAAACCAGGAAACAAACAAACAAAAAACAAAATATACCTTGCCCTTCTAAACTAAACAAACTACGATAAATAAACATCAGCCTTTCAGTTTTTTTAGGCATGCCATACAGAAGGGACCATTTTACATGTCATACACACATATATAGACACCAAAAATTTTCAATGGCGAGAATAAAAGGAACATAGTGTTTCGCGAGTTACATGTCATTGAATATTAATAGGGTTCTACCTTCAAAGACTCCTGAAACGAGTTGGCCTGGTACTGAGCATACTTTGCAATGGTCGTGAAGGACCTAGAAATCAACATTCGATACGTGTTAGTGTATCTGTTACAGGTTCAAATTATCTTCAGGTTACATTTCGACAACCTAGGTTGAATCTCAATTTCCTTTGTCTCCTAGTCCTGACTATTCATGAATGAGGACCTGGGAGACAAAGATAATTTGAGAATCAGCTAAGGTTAACCTGAAATATACTTTTGACTTGTAACATATAGCTGTATTTTCCTGCATTGCATACTCCGGTATTCTACTTGCAATGTTCATTTACCCTACAAAAAGTGAGTCTAATTCTAACTCTGGTCAAGAAATCTTGATGTGGGACCATCAAATGAAAGCTAATGTACAGCACTTTCATCTGGCACTATTTAACACGCTGAACAAGGTGGTTGCAACTATTGAGTGCTGTGACTGCGAGCACAACAATTGTGTAAAGTTGTTCAAAACATAATAACCTTTACCTGCTACTCTCACAAAGCCAAACTTTATTCTCCCCAGGTGCATCCCAGTTTTCGTCTGAAGCCTGGAGCCTCTGAAAATACAAATTACAAAAATTACTTCCAAAATACCGAAGGTAAGACTGTCCACACAGTCTAAATAAATGGATGCACCATTACAATACGATAGCTGGCTTTACAATTCAAAATTTTTTCTTTCACTGAAAATGTTGGCTCAACTTTGTCAAGTTCCAGTCAACTGTCTCCTGTTCTCAGTCAAAGGTTTATGTTTCTGCTTTTTATTTCAAGCTAGCAGAGTTTCTATTACAAACGTGTAGCAAGACTTGGCCATTATCATTTTTCATATTTCCATTCATACAAACAATAATTATTCTTGGTGACGATACCTATTGAAAGGAACTAAATGATAATACTCCAAATTAACAGAAACTGCACTTGACCTTTTAATTTGCTGTTTGGACCACTTGTTGCTTTTGTAAACCATTAATTTATTTATATCCCTCCACTATAAATATAAAGGAAATAAATTACACACCTGAGTTCTGACTTCCACCTGATGATCTCCACTCGTTTCAACCAGAGTTTTAGTAGAAAATAAACTTAAATCTGCAAGTATCAAAAATGAAAGACAAAGTTAATATAATATTATAACCAATAAAAATAAACGCATCCTTCATTAATAATATCGAATAACAAGCCAATTATTTATGGCTTAATGGGGCTACATTTAATTTACATGAAGTTCAACTTGAGATAATTTTGCACAATAGTGGTAATATTGCCTGCAGTGATGTACAAACAATCTAACGGCATAAAAAATGCACGTTATGCAGCTTTCCAGGGCTAACACAATGGTGCACCCGCCAGTGTCATTGTGCATGCTTTTGCGGTTGTTTGTAGATTGCTCAAATCCTGCTTGTGGAAGATATGCCCATTTCAAGAACTTCCTCAAAGCACTAAAATCTTCAGACTCATTCTTCAACCCATGGCAATTCTCAATGTTTTATGAAAAGAAAAAAACATAAATTTATACAAACCTAATCTAAGAGCTGCCGCTAGTCCTCTGATAACTAGAATGGGATTGGCATTGTCCACAACCAGATTTTGAAGGGCTGCTGAAAATGCATCCTTCTTGTTCTCAACCTAACATTAAAAAACGTATTTAAAAACTTGTAATAAAGGCACAAAAGGAATTTCATGCAAGATATCAAGCATGAGACACAGTGTTTCATTACCAGATGAAACATGGAGAAGAGAGTTATAAAAATGCAACTTGCAGCAGAGTATTTTTGACGAAATTTGAGGTGTTTCATCTGGTCATGAAACACTGTGTCAAAATATGATATTGCTTCTCAACCAAAATCATTTTAGAAGGAGAAATTAGGGATCTGATGCAAAAATGAGCAGTTTTTCATCTGATTTCCAAACACTAAATATAAATTTCCTTTGCATTTTCTTTATGAATTGTTAATGAGTTTGAGAAGTATAATAGCTAATCACAGCTTAAACATTTCAAAAACAAAACATTATAACCAAGTTGGGATAAGGTATAAATGAGCTTTAAACTTCTCAGTCATTATCATTATCTCCTAACATCCCATGACAATGTTCTTGACAACGTTCAACATTAATTTTTCTCATAAAGTGTATATCACCCCAAATATATTATCTGTTCAAGAATAGAATAAAAAAAGAAAACTTTAGCTTGTAATAAGCAATGCCACCGATTGTTTTCAATTTTAGATTAATCTCAATTTTTTTTACAGATTTTTAAATATGTAGAATTTTATCTTACGCCGTGACATTTTAGGCCTGGGGTGAGTGACGTATTTTGAGGCATTGTTCACTTTAATATGTGCCCAGCACACAAGTCAGAGCCTGATGTCGTGTGAGACTGAATCTCTAAAAAGTGGAATCCACACTGTTTCAATATTCATTGTTCCTTGCATTGTCCATGTCACATCTCAAACAATTTGTCAAAATAATGTTAGTGAATTTTTCTGGAGTTATATTCCAAAGGACTGTATCTAGGTTTACAAAAAGAATTAGAAAATCGTTTTCTCGTGTTTACGTCCTCCACAAAATGTGAAATTAGGAATTTTCAGATCATTGTCGTGCAACGACGACGGCAAAGAAATAAACAAAAAAGTGTGATGTTTGTGCAAAACAGTTGCTTTGCTAATCCAAACTTGTTTCTTTGCCGTTCTCGTTGCTGTCATTGTTGCTTAGGCTCATTTGAATCACCATCTTCATGTCTAAAAAGATCTCTCTCTGAGGGCCTATCAAGCATCGATTCTGACGACTCAGAAAGGAACTTTATTCCTGGGTTGGCACCAAATATCCAGCCGCTAACAAAACTTTCAGGAAGAAGTTGAAAATTATGACCCAACTACCCATGTAAGTGAAGGGGCTGAATGTGAAAATGTTGTTAATCCTTACAACAAAAAGCCATTGGTGAGTTATCTGAGTTTATCTAAGACTACAATATAATTATTGGAAGATGGAGCGATGGAAGAGGAGTTAAAGCAGAAGTTACAACAAAGCGGGGAAGAGCTAAGAACAATGCCTCAAAATAGGTCAATAATCTTCACTCGACCCAGAGAACTATATATAAAAAAAATTATCTACATGGCCTTCCGACCAAAAGCTGTTCAAATAGGCAAATTTCGTACTCTTTAACTAAGCATGAAGGCTGCTAGTATTAGCTGATTCAAGCAAATGGTACCTTGTTTGAAAGATGAAAGCAAGAACACTGTAGAATTCATCAACATTTTATCAAATTTGGGGTGATATGCATGTTAAGTGGGAGAAACCACCCCATCCTTGGTACCATAACTTGAGCCTGCTAATAATGTCTGTACAGTTTAATGCCACTGTATCATGTATTATTTAACCATTTCAATAGTTACAAGGAGTTAAAATAAAATTATACTTACATAAATACTTGGTGTTTGTGGTGACAGCTTGTCAGTGGGTAGAGGAGGAGTGGGTGTCGGTGGAGGACATGGAATGGCCATGGAATCATACAATAAATTTAATTTGGGCACAGCCAAACTATCACCTCCTGAACTGAGATTAAATGGTGACTTGGAGGATGCAGGTGAGATGACTGCTAGCTGTTTTGTTGGTGACAAGAGGTCTGACGGGATCAGAGAAGGGGAGAACGCAGAGTGCCCTCCCGGTAGACCTGAACTTGGTGATAAACAGCTTGGGTTGATAGAGAGTGGCTGCGTGATACTTGGGGAGAGGGTTGCTCCAGTATGGAAAGGTGATTTCTGTGTGGGTGACATGACATAATTAGGGGACGAGAACGGAGAAATAGCCATACCACTCGCACAAGCATTTGACGATGAAAACACTGAATAGCTGGAAATAGGACCATTACTAAGTGTCGGATCACTACTCCCTGTTAGCGGACTGGACTTAGCATCAGTCGAACAATTAATTTCACTTAAAATAGTTGTATCAATTCCACTTCGCAAACTAGGTTCTGATGTAGGCATTGATGCTGTAGTCACTAATCCACTGGAAGTTAAAGTCGTTCCTTGACAACAAACAACACTTTGACTGAGAAGTACATCAGAAGACGTTGAAACAAAGTTTGATGAAAGTGTTGATAAAGTTCCAGAGTCTGAGCCTATTGTGGCATTCGCTTGTAACAGTTGAGCTCCCACGTAGGCCGTTTCCATGGCACTCACAGTAGACTCACGGCACACCTGGGTTTGAAATGAGTCTGCCTGTGACAGAACAGTGGCTTGCGGTTGTGATATTAACACAGACTGATCAGATATTCCTTGTGCTGTACTAGCTTGTACCACACTACTGTTAGAATTCGCAATCACTCCATTTTGAGTCACTTGTGGCACAGTTATTTCTGACCAGTTATTATGTAAGCTTGTACTAGGAATGCCCTGCTGATAAGTTTGATTTGCATTAAGATGAACATGATTTTCTGCTTTTGTGCCTTGAAAGGCAGCATGATTTGTCACATTCTTACTGTCGTCCAAGTGAGCTTGAGTATTAACCTGTGAACTGTTCAATACAGCTACTTGCTGTTGTTGTTGTTGTTGTTGTTGCACTTGTGCTTGTTGTTGTAGGTAAAGCTGTTGAAGTTGTTGTTGTTGCTGAGGCTGCAGAGCTTGTATCTGACCACTGGTTAGTAATTTTACCTATAAATCAAGACAGGCATCTTCAGCTGACAGTGTTAATGGGAATTATCAATATCATTATTAGAACGTAAAGAAGGCTCAACTGTGAAGTGAACAGCAGGCAGGTTTCCAGGATCTCAGTTAAATCAGTCAATTTCCCAGGCCCTGGCTGGATAGCGCTATCCACCAGATAAATCACTATCCAGCAGTTAACTACTGGCAAACCAATTACAAGGTTGGTAGAGATTTTTGGATCCAAAATTCAAGACTTTTTCCACGCTTTTTCTGAAACAATAATTTCTTTTTCAGTCTCAAGGTTATCAAATAGGTGATCAATTTAGACCTATAAGAAAATAAAGGAACAAAGCATTTTCCACGATGTGCTGCAAACGTACATGTACATGTACAGGTAAGATTGAGTAAGATTTGACCAGCATGAAAAAAACATTTTTTTACATTTAGCCACATCAAAAAAACCCAAGACTTTTTACCATTTTTTCAAGACTTTATCTCTATTTTCAAGACTTTTTCCAGGTCTGGAAAGACCCTGTTCAAACCCTGCAATTACATAATCCACTGGATAGAGATTAACCAGCCGATAGTACTATTCACCATCTACAACAACTGGGCCCAGGGCACAACTAACATGAACCATAAAGTACAGTTCAACTGTTTACATAATTTACTAAATTTCCATTAGATTATGTCACTTTTTTTCAAGCAACGTTTCCTTATAATATACAGAACTTTCTCCCCATAGAGTTTACAAGTGTACCTGTGCATTTCGTATTGTTCTTGTTGTGAGCTCTGCTGGAATTGGCAACTTCCAAGCTTCCTCAACAGATGGGATATTCCTGAAAAGAGAAATATTACAAAAGTGGTCCAAAACGTCAAGTGTGAAAATCTTCCGAATGGGAAATGCATGACCTTGAGTATGACATTATTAGTTAAAAACGGCCTTTGACATGCTTCTAGAAATGTGTAGGGGCATTTTGATTTTTAAAAGTTGAATTTCAGTGAAGACATCCTTTTCCACCAATAAAGAAGTAGAAAAGAAGCACACTTACTTCTTCTGACCTTCTCCTTGCTGCGGCATCATCGCCAGCTGAGCCTGCAGGGCTTTAACACGTGCCTCTATGGTGCTGTCTGTAGCACCTGTGAGACAGAACAGTACAATGTTATTTTCAGGTAACTTCCACTCTTACTCCTTTTTATTAACATGAACTTTGGCATTTTTATTGCCTCGTAGTGCAGTAATTAAAGTATTTTTACAGTTTTTCCAAACAATGGGCTTTGAACAGATATAATGCAATTATGGCATTCTGCAACAACTGATTTTAAGTCACATCTAATCATGAGAAATCACATGAAAAATAGCAGACTTTAATGCTAATTCAAGGCTTTCTAGCTTTGGAAACTGAGCCAAAACCATCCTCTGAAACATTCTATATATTAAACAAACTCTACATCTAAGTGCTCTATGCCAAATCTACTTGACATTAAGTCCCATAATTCACTGCACAATAGACGTTACAGGTATGTATGATACACCTCCCTATGAAGTCCCACATTATTACCAAATAATTTTCATACTCTAACAGACGGAAACTACCACAGGTAACCCAGGCTCTGTGATAGTACCACAGTACTGTTCCAGTAAAATTACAGTGTTTGTATGGGGTAAAAATATCATCCTAAAATTTCTAGGAAATACTAAATAAAGATCAATGAAACTTACTCTGCAGTTAATTGTTGTTGTCCTTATTGCTCCAACGAAGTTTCGTGATAATTTGCAGTAATTTGTTCAAATTCACTCTATCTACAATAATAATATACAAGGTAGGAAACACGAGGTGCCATTTTCGCCGACATGCTCTCATTCAACACAACTTTTTCCACGAAATTCGAACTCCAACGGAAAATAAACATGCCAGGATCGTAGAAATAGGATAGCAGCAGATATAGAAACCAATGAAGCTTTCCCAGATAGAGAAACGAATCCCACAGACTTGGACAAACTCGAAGAATATAATCCAAACACACCGAGAATACGCTCGCCGAAGCAGCCGGGCCAGATCAACGCGCGGCCAAGAAAATGAAGCCTGGGCACTGTACAAAAAAATACCATCCCGGGGGTCCTGGGGTGACCTTTCTAGGGACCGATACATCATTTGCCCAAGGCCACCCTCCCCTGCTGGAAAAATACTTGATAGAAGGCAATTGTTCTTCCTAGCCAATCACTATGGCCTATTATATATAAAGAGATTATTTTCCTCTCGAACTATATTCAGCTCCTGGCGCTGGTCCTCAGAAAGTTTATCAAACATCAATAGGGCAAGGTTATAAGGGCAAAGGAAAGAACAACGAAGGAGGATTTACAAAACTTAAAACGACCAAAAGATATAAGTGAATTTTGGCTCTTACCGAGGCATTTGTACAACAGGACCAAATTCAAAGAGAGGTGTATCTCGATGATTCACATATTTAACCGATAGAGCGTTCACTTGTATTGACAAGAAGTCGGGCGTTACTGCCGCATTAATCGCTAAATATGTTAATCGCGCTAGTTCTTTGTTTACTAGTGCACGTGCCTTTCACATTCGCCTCAGTTATCGCAATTCATATTCTGTCGCAATTTTCTGTATAATTTTTGACATTAGTTTGTAAGCTTCACCGTTTATTTACGATAGTTTCGCCGAGAGTTCACAGCAACAGTATCTCAGTCATCATCTACCTTTTGTTCAACCTTGTTTTTAGCCCGCCTTGTAAGCATTTCGCGTTGTTTTTTCATTAGTTTCATTACTGTTATTTGCATTCCTTAGTAGAAGAAATCGGACGCCTTGTAACTCCGCAGACTCTCCTGATTATATTACTTTTTTTTTAGCCATTTAAATTCAGGCGCTGCGTGTGCGGGTTTGCTCTGGCAAATGGTGATTAGCTAAGAAGAACAATTGCCTTCTATCAAGTATTTTTCCAGCAGGGGAGGGTGGCTTTGGGCAAATGATGTATCGGTCCCTAGAAAGGTCACCCCAGGACCCCGGATGGAATTTTTTTTGTACAGTGCCCAGGCTTCATTTTCTTGGCCGCGTTGATCTGGCCTGCTGCTTCTTCAAGTATTCTCGGTGTGTTTGGATTATATTCTTGAGTTTGTCCAAGTCTGTGGGATTCGTTTCTCTATCTGGGAAAGCTTCATTGGTTTCTATATCTGCTGCTATCCTATTTCTACGATCCTGGCATGTTTATTTTCCGTTGGAGTTCGAATTTCGTGGAAAAAGTTGTGTTGAATGAGAGCATGTCGGGCGAAAATGGCACCTCGTGTTTCCTACCTTGTATATTATTATTGTAGATAGAGTGAATTTGAACAAATTACTGCAAATTATCACGAAACTTCGTTGGAGCAATAAGGACAACAACAATTAACTGCAGAGTAAGTTTCATTGATCTTTATTTAGTATTTCCTAGAAATTTTAGGATGATATTTTTACCCCATACAAACACTGTAATTTTACTGGAACAGTACTGTGGTACTATCACAGAGCCTGGGTTACCTGTGAAACTACAACACTGTACATGTTTGAGGAAGAAACTGGAGATCAATTTTTAAAATTGTCAAACTCTTTTTCAATGAATAGTATTCAAGGACTAATGGAATTTTTCAAGGCAAAATGGAATCCTCAGCTGCCTTCTTAAAATTACAAAAACATATCACATGTATGACAACCGAGGAATTATCAAAGAACTCACCATATCTCCTGGCTGCACTGTAACATGAAATGGCATCACTAAAGAAGAGATCAAGAACAAAATAATGTCATGAGTAGAGTAAGATAAAAATACCGCTTAGATAGTATTACAGACTGAGATAGAAGTATTGAGAAAAATATCTCTACATTGAGGTATTAAATCACAATTACGTAAGTAAGACAGTGGATACGCTGTAGGTAGGTGTGTAGGCCAGAGAGGAAGTAAGTTGGTTGGTTGTTAGAAGTATGTCAGCAGGGGATTGGAATGCAGTCAGTAGGATGCTTGGTAAGTTGGTTGGGAGGGCAGCCAGTTGGTTGGTTGGTTGGTTAGATAGTAAGGAAGGCAGTCAGTAGGTTGGTTGATAAGTCAGTGATGCAAGCAGTCAACAGGTTGGTCAGTAAGGTGGTTGGTAGGTAGATTGGTTAGATAGCAAGGAGGGTAGTCAGTGGGTTACTATTAGTAACACTGCAAAGTTAGTAGGTTGGTTAATTGGAAGGCAAGAGGTGGGTTGGTTGGAGAGGTGATAAGGAAGACTTAATGTTATAAAGTTGGTTGGTCAGTGGGTCAGAAGGTGCATGTACAGGCTAGTTGGTCAGTAGGTTACACTACATAGTGTACATGCAGGACTGGTTGGTTGGTCATTTGGTACATTAACATCAAGTATTACTAAGGGTGAATAGGTCAGCCAATTGACAGCCATCATACATCAAAGTTAAAACATTAGCTACAACTAGAGTGTTGCAGGATACTTCACTGCATACTTGTAGAAGCCCCGTCCACAAATAATTTTAAAAAATTCCTACCCCAGTTGTTCACAGGCTTCATATAGAATACCCAGATCTGTCCATGCGGCCACATGGGTGGGGTCCAATTGGATGGCACATACATAAGCCTGCAGAGCATCCATGGGCTGATTCTGCTGTTGGTACAAAACTCTAAAGAAGAACAGACGAATTAACTATTAGCTGTATGGCACAATAATTCATAAAATAAAATATAATACAAAGTTGTATGCTTCTTTTATTTTGCAATGATTGAGAAAACAAATCAAATCCACAAATACTTACAGTCAGTAAAAACCTGAGCATAAACATGCATCTTTTTAATTAAAAAAGGGGGGAAGGGTGCATTTATTTAATTTGGACAAATTCAGTTGAAGTAATAAATAAATAAATTAAGAATGTCACACTCATTCCTGAGAAGAATTTCCCAACTGTGACTTAAAATTTCAACACAGAAAACCTTACCCTATTGAGCACCAAGTGTCAGCATTGGCCTCTGATTTATCAATAGCTTGTCGATAAGATGTAAAAGCATCATGCACCTTTCCTTGCATGGCATAACATCTGGTTCAAAGAAATTGTTCAAAATACAGAGAAAAATTAATCCAGAATAAAACAACAACATTATTGTTACATGAAATGAACATTTTTTTCAGGAGCATTGGTCGATTGATACTGTATCATTCTTTAAGTGGTTGTCAATAATTCCAAGTTATAGTCACCTTTCCCACACCCAGCCACCCATCATCTAACCACACTTAAGGAAGTTACCTCTTCCCCTTGAGAGGCCTCTCATTATGATGAAACATACATTTGAAACACAATTGTACATGAAATAAGTTAAAAATCCCAACAGTTGACCTAGTTTACTCAGAATATTTTACAAGTACATCTGAGGATTTGAGCTTGAGGCTTAAACAAATAGTGTATCTCTGGCGTGAGGTCAGAGTGGGAGTCAAACTTAGGACACCAAGGAGGGAAATCCACTGTTAAATGGGCAGGCATGGTTATCATATTGCTTAGGAATGTAAAATGCTGATTTTGGTATCACTTGAGATGGCTCACTTTAAAGAGAGACTCCTTTCAACTGGGGTTTAAAACACTTTAGACAAATACAGCTGCAACATCAACAAACGTTTCATGGAAAACATGTCCCGTACATAACTTGTATTTCCACTTTGAACAGCTACTTTAATTGTGCTTAGTATAGACAAATATTATCTCCACCCACCTCCCTATTAAGTACCAGGCAGCACCACTATTAGGATCTGTTTCAATTGCTTTTAGTAGCAACTGAACAGCTTTCTCCATTCTGGATGCTCTATCTCCAAGGTGTTCCTTGTTATAATACATCCACCCTGTTCAGAGACAATCAATACATGTACAACCATCATCACCAAGGCTAACCTTTCGTACTTGTAATAAGAAAAAGTTTCCCAATGACTTTATTGGTATTTTACAGATTTGACTATCACTATTGACTGTCTACAAAGGTGAATGGAATTACTCAGTTAACTAATCTGCTGCCTCAAAAAGCATGTGTCACCTTAGTAAGGCTGTCATTATCAGCGTTCAATTTTGTCTTTTATCCCATAAGGATTCCATGGATAATAGGACCATAACTGAACAAAAATTCCCTCATAGGCAAATATAGCAGGAAAAAAAGTTTTCATTTCTTTTGCCATCTTACTGGCCATGTTTATCCTAAGGCACACTATTCTCTCACAAGAAACTTCAAAATTTTAAATAAAGCAACAGCCTCAGTTGCCTCTGATATTGGTTTAGCTGAGTGAGGCCTGTTAGTGTTGTTGTCAGTCGATCATGACTGATAATGTGTTAATTTGTCGACAGATAGTAGGTGAGTAGGGGAGTGTTGTTGTTGTCATCTGCATGGGTGAGCTATGGAGCATGCAAATCATTCTTTGCAAAGTTTAAAGAGGATACAGTTGCACTTGGCTGTGCCTTGAGCAACTCTTATGCCTCTTTCATGCTCCCCAAACTTCCCGCATGCTTCATCTCTCAACATATATACGCTGCCCATGAACCTGTTGTTAACTGACATAGCTTGTACTCACCCAGTTGTTTATAGGCATTAGCTCTGATGCTGTTAGGTACGTTCGGAGTCTCTATTATGGTTTCATACATTTCTTGTGCTAAGTCACACTTGTTCTGCATCTCAAAAAGGTGGCCAAGGTGAAATCGAACTAAAATTTTTCAAAATTGACAAAATAACAGGAATTAACAAGACGGTCTTGCAAACATACAGGTACACTGTACATAAACATGGCAAAGAGGTTGATTATCTGTAATAGGCCATTTGCAAAATGGTTTCATTTTACTACTACAGCCAGAATCCTTTTCGTTTCTCCTTTCAAATTTACATTGTAAATTTGGTAATCTAAGTGAGCTTTAATAAACAAAAGCCCTAATTTGCACAAGAGAGCAAAGCCATGAAGGATTCTCGTCATTGTAGTAGTAAAATGACATCATCGTGCAAATGGCCTATCGCAAAGTTCGAAAAAAAGAACATTATGTCACAAGCATTTCGGTATGACTATCTTGTGAAGGGACAGCAATTATGCAGATAGGCAGCAAATTACATGGCTAGACAAGGGTACACAGTATCAGGTAACAGCATACCATGTACAGCTGTACTTACAGTGTCAGAACTTACTATACATGAACATCAAAAAATAAATTATGCCTAAAAGAGGGGATTGCAAAGAATGCAAAACTGGTTCTAAATATGGTTGATGTGATAAGTGTACTGATACAGTTGTTAAAATGTTTGTGACAGAAGCAATTCCGTTTTTTCACACCTCAGCTCTCAATCTAATATCTTGCGCAAACACTTTCAATAAAAATTCAACTGGGGCTAAATTTTGCTCAAAGTTTCTTTCAAATTAAGTCCATATTCATTTGAAAAACACTCTGCACAATGACATGGACCTTGCAAGTCAAACACATGGAGAGCCATTAAACAAACTTTTACATCACAGCATTATTAAATTAATTTACTATTTCTTCAGTACAGACAAGGAAGACATTATTTTTTTACAAGCTGTTCAAACTTACTCTCAACTTTTGACAATGAACAAGGACTGGAATCCATTAGGGCCATTTGAAAGTGCTAGAAAATAAAACCAGACTGTCATTATCTTTTTCATTGTCACTTTTAAGTCAGAGCTGTGTTAGCACTTAAGTTGACCAACTAAATGGTCGACACAAGTTTACTGTTACAATGTATTTTAATAGACTAGGGCATTTAAGAGGTACATGGTAACAAAACAGGGGAACTACTGTACTTGCAATCTACATTTACTTGTAATGGCTTTCAGTGACTGGCATTGACTTTGATTAAGCTCACATCAATTTTGTCAACATGCAATACAATTACCTTGTAGTTTCTATATGAACTTTTACGGTATGTGGGTGCATGAACATGCTTATTGAGGCGGGTGAGTACAATGATTAGGACTATTGCTGACAGTGATTGATGTTTCAACAACCTGTGTAGTACTCATCTTCAGAGATAAAGTGAATAATTGTGAATTGTGAATTGTGAATCTTGTCAGTAGATGGTATGGAACTCTGAAGTACTGACCCCATTGGTCAATTAAGCAGGCTATCTGATACTACGCGATAGTGCGCTTTTGCACAATTGACCTCAAATTGTGTCCGACTGCACAATTTGAGGAAAATTGCATAATTCATAAAAAAATGCTAAATTCGAGTAAAGTAAAGAATGAATTCTAACTTTAATAACACATTTTCCCAATCTTAAAGTTATTTAAGGTGATTTACCACAGTGACTGAAGAAAGCCTTGAAAGACATCTGAAACCTTCGATCACAGTATCTGGGCAGCCACTTTTATTTCAGAGACAAGCAGTGTGGTCAGCAGTTTAACAGCGTCATGTAATATTAAACAAGTGTCTTTTTATTTTCTTTTGTAATTGCTTTTTATTTCCGAATCAAGATAATTGGACAAATTTAACAATTTTGTTTTAAAATAGATGTTTTACTATTCCTTTACATTCAAACTGCCTGTTAAACAACATTAAAGTGGTTTTTCTCCTTTGAAACCTGGTAAAACATTGTAAACTAGCCCTGAAAAAAGCCCCATCTTATCACACAATCTGCCCTGAAAATGCCGCATAATTTCTGATTTTTCATTGCACCCTATCAGAAGGCCTGATTAAGTCAGATGTTGTTGCTCATATATCAGCTAAACTGTGACATTATTGGCTATGAAGTCTTGAAATGTGAGTTTCTGTGTTTTTGTTTCTTCAATCGAAAATGCGTCAACAGTTTTGGACGAATAAGGTGTTTGTGAGGTGCTGGAAACTACTAACTTCAATTGCTCAGTATTTGTTCTAGGTTAGTAAGTTTATCCTGACCAGCTAACTAACAAATCTAAAGAGTTGATACCTTTATGCTTGCTTCACTGCTTCCTTGTGCTTTGAAAATAATTCCCAATCTGAGGTGAACTTCATTGGAGCAATTGAAACTTGGATCTATGTACAGCACTTGCTGGAAAATCTTTACTGCCCTGTTTTAACACAAAAACGTCAACCACAAAATTAATGTTCCTTCTTTTTAATTACATTGTAGTAAAAAAATGACCATTGACTAAGGATAAAGCTCTCACTGTTGGACAGACCTCTTTAAATGTGTATGCTGTACAGTGTAGTTATTTCATTTTCAGTAATTCCCAAGCCAAACTATTGTTATTTAAATTGCTGTAAGTTCAAATTTATGACAGTATTAAAACACACAGTGTAATATTTAACCTTTGATGAAGAGAATGTCCTCTCACAAAAAATTAAAGCTCTCAGGTTTCTCTATAAATATGGAGAAAACTTGAAAATAGTTTCCATGGGTGTTCATCAGAAAGTACATAACTAAAGAACTGTCAATAAACGTACCAGAGATATGCAGAGAAATTGAAATACACAATCCCTAAACCGTAAAGAAACGCAGCATCCTGAAAATGATTAAAAAAAGACAAATTTAGATTAACCACACTGAGGATAAAACTACGGTAATTATAATTTTGACAGTTTAGTTGTTTAACTGCATCACACCAGGCTTCACACAAATACCACCCACAAAAACCCAAAAAAGTGTCAAAATGTTATTTCTGTGTGACTGAAACAAGCAATCTGCAAATAAATCATCAAATAAAGCTTTTGCACTATAAAGGAGCTTCAGCTACCTCTTATGTAGCTTCAGGCATCAAAATTAATATAGTCTGTTTTAAATCTCCAAATTATTTTGCTGTGGAAAGGCTACAGTAAGTATTCTGGTTTTTTAGTTTCTCACTTTATGGTCCTGAGGTGTCAATCTATTGCAACATTGCTTTGGCTGAGATTTCAATTATTGATTCATAACTAACTTCTAAGTTTATGGACAACATGATACTTGGTTATTAATTTGTTGATTCAGTGGCACGTGTTTATGTGAACTAGGCAATAACTAGGGCTATAAATTAATAATATAAATAATTATAATATATTACATTTGTTAGTATGTGCAAAAGATTAAGGAAACATTGGAGAGACCCTGTTAGGATATAATTTTGAAGAGCGATGTGGCCTTGAAACAGCAAGTTAAGACAGATTAAACTTTGACAAAGGACATGTATAAAGATGCGTGGAAACTGTGACAGAGACGAGGACAACCACAAATACAATTTTTTTATATGGTAAAATATCCACATGGAATTGGCTTTCTCCTCAATACCTGAAACTAAAGATTCTGAAATTATGTATCCCCCTGCCCCCCCTCCCCCCCTCCCTCATTCCATTCTTAAGAGGATCTCATAGGACAACATCTTTTGTTTTAAGCTGTAAGCAAAATCCATTCAAGGGTCAAAACACCTTTTCAACCTAGTTTGCTCCAGAATTTCCTTCTTTTTTTCTGGTTCTATAATTATTCAGGGCGGACAAATGAAATTCTGGTTTAACCTGAGAACAGATTTTACCAAAACACTTCTGCTTAGAAAATTTGTGATCAATGACTTTCAAGGCTCTCATATGCAGCTCATATAGTATTTTCTTTTTTCTGTGCTAAAGAAACAAACCACAACGCAGTTATCTTTGAACACAAAATTATATGAAAATACCGGTAACACAATTTCTATGATTCTGAATTGTTATGTAACTGACTTCTGGTTACATAACCAATTTCAAAACTTGCAATAAGCTCAAAATGTCTCACACAGAAAAACCAAAATAATCATGATTTAAGATTGGAAACCGAAATGCACAATTTTTTTTGGTTTCATGGTCTTTACTGGAACTACTGTTTTGACCATCTTTTAACCAAGATTAGTCAACTTGTAATATTGAAAATCATCCTGTCATACTCTATAGAACCTGCTTTACATAAAGATTAAAATTTGGCAGAAACAATCAGTTGCAGTTTTCCTCTCCTGAAAAGGTAAATTCTACTCACCAAAGTAATTAAAGAATGATCAGTTTTTGGTCATTTTTCACAATACCAGAGTTAAAATTGAAAATGTTTGCCCAATTTTTTTAGCTGCAATCCATTACCATCCTGGCTATCGAAAGCCAAAGACATACACTTATCATATCAGGGCTTCTGACAGGTTTCACATGTGGGAGCCTGACACGTTTGCTCAAACTGAGACAATTTGGCACAGTTCCCAAAACTCCACACAATTCTTTAAAACTAAGAGGTTCTACAAATGGGTGCTTTTACAGAAACATTGTTTTCCATTTTTTCCCCCAGTGGTAGTTGTGCCATCAGTAAGTCAAAATTTGTTAAATATCTTAATCAGCAAAATTTTTGCCAATTGAATGGCTGCTTAGTAAATTCCAAAGTAATACATGTATTTTCTTTATTATATTTCTAACCACTGATAGATCTACCTGCCTCAAAAGAAGATCCACATGGATCATTAGCCTTAACCAAAACAATATTTATCCAGACAATCAAAAGCAGGATCACTTTAAACATTGCATTTAAGTTTTCTCTTATAAATCCTACAGTACAATCTATGATCACCTAGTAACTGTCTAGTAACTTTAATTTTCTATTTTTATATTTTGTACATATTTTGTGCGCATGTAATAAAGTTGTCTATATATTGAATGTCCAATGGTAAACTTTAATAAACATCTCCATTAATAGAAATGTTTAAATTATTCCCAGCTCTGTCAACAAACAGTTTGTTTTGGTCTATCCAGCTATTATTATTTTGCACTTAAATCTTTGTTGCATGCACGCTAATTAATACAGACACTGAGGGGACCATAGAGAATGTCGGTATTAACAAAGTGTCTATATTACGCAGGTTGAGTTTAGAGAAAAATGTAGGGGCTTTCTTTCCCCAGGGACAAAGCAAACTGTCCATAACAATGAGGAGTCCGTATTAAATGGCTGTCCATAAAGCAGGGTTGATTGTACAAGAAAAATAAATCCTTAAACATTTTTGAGCCTGAGGTCACATTTATGGAGACAAGTGAGTGCACACACATACATATAACAGCTATCGTGAAATCAACCACTTTTTTCCCAAATTTTCTACACTTGTTTATTTTAGTACAAAGTACATTTCTGTAAAGGGTTATTATGATGTCAATAAAAACATCATTCTGTTGACAGTATAAAGTTTCATGCAATTGAAAACATATATTTCAAATTAAAATGTAACACAGCAATTTCACGGTAAAGTATTAAGTTGAATGCAAAAAAGGAAAGTCAAATATCATTTGATATATTGAAAACAACAATAAATAGCACACAACTACAACTTTGGAAAATCGACAAAATTAGCAACCAAAAATCACTTATTTGAGGGATTTTCCCTGAGCTGTGTTTAAATGGTTTAAATCGACTTCCGTTCTGCTTTGATTTCAACACGAAGAGCTCAGAATTGATAAAAAGTAAAAATAACTTTTCAATTATTCATGTAGTCAACTAGCTTTTGTCTGAAAGCAGAAAACTGTATGTTTGCTTGAAAGGATGGTTAATGAAACGTTAGAAAGTTAATCGGTAAAATATTTTTGGAGCGAGACATGGAATCTTCGTTTAAACTTTAAACCACATTTAGAGGGGTTTGTTTGCAAAAAAAGGGAGAATTTAAAAGAATTATTCAGAACTGTAAATTTGAGGGAATTTTAAGCGTAACTCGTTTGCAACGACAAGATCGGCGCGCGACTGTAATATGAAAACTGCCGGCCATTTTCACGTGCAAACGGACAAGTTCCGTCGACACGATTCAACACTTATGATGTTCCATCTTTACACCATTTCTGATGAGCAGACATAATCTGAGCACCTATTAATCTTTTGATTATAACAAATGCACAAGAAAACCAAATTTGAAATTTATTAAATACGATTAGATGCACAGTCAAGAGAATATAGCTTAATCAAATTATTTGTAATCATTACCTTCCAGTGATCAACTTGTCGAGCGTTAAAGAACCTCTGATAGGCTGAAAGAGCTGAAAATAAAACGAGGAAAAATTTTAAAGGCCACAGATTGAAAGCAAATATACACTGAATTAAATCAATACTATTTAAGACAGCTTACCGTCTTACATAAGCTGCGCTGTAAGCCATACAAGTGCAAGTTCACTCGAAATGAACATCGGATAGCATGAAATAACAACTTTCCTACTTTAAACAAAGATTTGCTGCTTTTTGCAACGTATTTTGAAAGTAAACGTTAAGTGAAACGCAGGAATTTTTTGTACCTTTCGGAAAATCTTCGAGCAACAGGTGAATGTGTCCTAGTTTGCAGAAGGTGGACGGGTGTATCGTCTTTCCTTCGTGTCGTAACTCCTTCTCGAGAAAAGCTACACCCTAAAAATAACGGTAGAAATTACAATACAGATAAATCACTTCCTGTAAATCAGATCTTCCCTTATTCCGCGTACAACCTACAGTAAGCTGTAATTGCTCGGCGAGCAGACAATACCGTAGTATGCTACTGGAAGCTAAGCTCAGACCATGACTATTCGAGCAACACCATTCACGAATTACGAGCTAGAAGTTTGCAAACTTCCATACACACCTTCTGTAACAATGCTTTATGAGTCAGATCAGGCAAGGACGGTTCTCCAACAGGATCTTGAACTCGTAAAAATCCGTACAGGCGGCTAGAGAAACGAGAGATTAACAACGGTCAGCACAACCAATGAAACGATATGAAGAATTCAGGACACCCAAACAAGCACATTCAACTCTAACCTGTCATAATTCGATAAAATCTCTTTTTCTCGATCGCTCAAGACATCCACTTGGGAAACCATTGAGCATATTACTGGCCAAGTTCGCCTACTTTACCAGTTTCGGCTCTCAAATCAACGTGAACTCGAGTGACAGAAGTGAATTTCAATCGCCACAACAAAACAAAGGACAGAAGAGAAGTTCGGACACTGCCGCGAAGTTCATATAAACCATGCGTCTTTCAGGAGATTTTAACGCGACCAGTAATCATTATCTCCAACCTTGCTCTTTCCACTTCTAAATCCGTACATTTCTATATAAAGAAACGAAGCTTCATTGTCGAAATCATTGAAATGCACGGAAACGTCTCCACACTAGAGGGGTAGGAACAGTGAACACGCCGTGGCGTACACGAATCAATTTGACCAATCAAAACTCGCTGTTCTAATCACGTGAGAGATGCCTTGAACCACGCAAGCTCTTCTGTGTATTTGCGTGAGTTTTCTCTGGAAAGCCACCGGATTCAAATTTATGCTATTCTAATTCGATGTCTATTTTGGCTTGATTACTTTATCCGTAACTAATACGATCTTCCAAGTGTCGAAGGAATTACAACGTGTAGGTTACTGGTTACCTATCACACGCCATTCTTATTCAAAAAATACTGTAGATATGATGACTGCTACAGTTCCACCACTGGTTTCATATATATTTAAATTTGAAACGGACTAAAGCTAGTTAGCGGAATCGCTATTTAACATAACGTGAGACACGCAACGGCTTAATACTATAATACGGGCAAAATATTTTTTACTTACGTTCGAAATAAGGATTTAAACTGTTTCTAACAAATCACAGGGGAAGCAAAATGGAAATTTTCAAAACAAAACTGCTTACCTTGCAAAAATATTTTCCCGCTAAATTTATCTTTCTCTGTTCCAGACAACAAACAAAAGCCTACACAAGCGAAGTTCGCTCGTTCACAAGAATAAAAAATCACTATATTCTTTCGCGTTCTCTCCATAAGAGACGTTTGCAGCAAAAGGACTCAAAAGTATTAGACCAAAACCTATACTTATCTTAGCTATTTGAGTCGAAAAACGCGGAAACTTATAAGCGTAATGTCGGCTCTTGTCTTCACGAATAACCTGATTGGTCGGCTGGTTTCCCCTTAGGCAGTATAAGCTGACCTTGGTCTGGTGGTATATTTATTTTCTGTATTGTAGTGCGGAAGTATAACTTTACACACTAACCTTTAAGTCTTCCATGTCTCTCTTATATCGAAATTTAGCTTCCTTCGAGTGCCCTCGACTAATTTAAATATCTCACAATCTTGTGCACACGATATTGCATGTTTTTATCGATCGCGTGACTTTGAAGCAATATTTCATTTCTGTTCAATCCATTTTTTTTAATTTCAGGTAGGGGTTAATATTGTAAAATTTGAAAAGGGCGATTTAAACAGCTTTAAACCGGCATTACCAGTATTATTTTTACGGATCAGAAGGACCGCGCCTGATTGGTCTGCAATTCGAAGCAATTGATGCTAAATTGTACCTCTGCTAAATGTTAAGACAATAAAATAGTCCAAGGTCAAGCATATTTTTATCAAAAATAGTCGTTTATAAAATATTATTCCTTTAACTTCAGACCTAAAATCGAAATGAAAAATAGCTTAAATTTTTTTTTTTATATTTATGTTAGTATTAAATAAACACGAAAAGAAATGCCGAAAAAAATCACTCGCACGATTTTGCTCTTGTTGTGAGGCTCGACAGTCACTAGAACTTTAAATCGGCCCCTGGAGGTACATGTACCCCCAAGCCAGATCACTTTTTCTTCATTTCGATTAAGTTTTTTACGCTCTCTCTTATTTGACCTTACTTTGATCCAATCTGGTCCTGCCTAGAGGTCGCGAAGGATGTTTCACCAGGCTTCAAAAGAGACAAGGATTCTCTTGCAGTCACGAAATCTAAATCCCAATCCAAGCTTATATGGATTTTTAATCGAGGCCAGCGATATGGTCAACGATGACCCCGAATCTAGATTCCGATGCAGCAATGAGGCCGACTATTGGAAATAGTTTGTGCGGGAATTGATATCCTTATATATTAGCTTACCTCATGGCTGTGTACAATTTCCGCGTAAAAGACTTAACGCCTTTTTTTTTTTTTCAAACCGGAAGGGAAATGTGGAAAAGAATGCTGGCAAAAATATGCTGGTCACGAGATTACGTGATTTTGGAAAGTACTTGTTTTAGCGGATTACGTGAAAGTCGACATGAGGCTAGCGCAGTTTAATCTCGAGTCACTGGTGGCAAGGGAGGAAAGCTGGGTAAGGCGGCCACGCCCCCAAGACGCCTACTCACTTCAGGCGTAGCTAGAAAGCGCATGAGATACTAAGTGGGCGCTGAAATAAGCTGTAACGACGCGCGGTGCTCGCCGCAAGAGAAGAGGACACGGAAATAACCTAGTTTCCGTTCGAGGCTTTTCGCTATTTTAAGACTTAAAAGACCTGGGGGAGACGTTGGACGCGGGCTTTGAAATGCCCCCTAAATTCATCACGTGGCTGCACAACTACGCAGGCTAAGTTGTCTTTAACCGCGGTACGGATTAGCTCAGGTGGTAGAGCACTTGACTGCACTGCAGAGCGGGAGGTTTCGGCTTTCGATTCCCGGGACCGAACCAAAACTCAGGGTCTAAAAATAACTGGGAATGAAGGTACTACATTTCAACCCTGAAAAGTGGCTAAACCTTCGCTTGGATTACCACCGTAAAATGGCGGTCCTTTCTTCAGTTGGAGACGTAAAAATAGTGTCCTCAATTAGTACCTTGATCTTCGTGCTAAACACATTGACACTCAAATACTGTGCATTTATTGAAGCCTCTTCATCAAAGCGAGGCTAGGCGCAACCTAGTCGACAGGGTGCTTGTGAGAGTTTTAACATAGCCTTCAGTGCAGAAGTATTTTAGGCGGGCGAAAGCTGCTTGTTTATGTTCGTATTGTTGTAACCTCCATGTTTGATTTTATGACAGAGTAAGATTGGGGAGATTAGAAATAGCAACCCTTAGGGTAGATGCTAGGGCGAAAGAAGGGAAGGGGGAGGGTGAGGGTAAGGATTATCTGTCATCCGCCCCCTCCCGCGCTGCCCAAGACTCGCCCTATTTCCTCCTCTCTTTTGGAGTTTCAACACGTCGCTTTGGAGAGAAAAAACATTCGCGCGCCCGAAGAAAACGGGAAAAGGAAAACACTACCTGGGGTCGAGCTTGGCAATCGAATGGGCGCAAAAAAGCTTTGCGGTCGAGATCGGCCTACAGGGCGTTTTCACTCACGTGACCAGTAGATTTCAAATTTGCTGCAACAAAAGAAAGCGTTTACATCATAAGAAAAGAGTTCATCTCCCACAGGACACCAACATGGCCACCGTTTTAATGTTACCAACATCAGCAACATGGCGGACTTGACGTCATTTGGTCTAGATCTTCGTTTTCTCTTTCTTTCTTTTTTCCTTGCTTCTACGAGAGCTTATGTAATTTGATCTTAAATAATGATCAAGAACTTGGCTGTCTAAAAAAACCTGGAACAATTTTAGAAGGGTTTGTATATCTGATACCTAAAGGGAGTGTGACCTTCAGAACAGTTAAGATTAACCTCACTTATCATTAGGGACTTAATTAAGTTGTCTGACGGCGACGACAACTAGAAATACAAAAAAGCAAGGGGCTTAATCGGCAGTGCGTCACCCTTTTGGCACAATACTTTACCACGTGAAATAGTTTTTTTTTTCTCATTTCACGGTGGACGTAAACAAACGAGAAGGGAGTTTTTTTCTCTTTCTTGACTTGAACTTTGTTTAGGCTAACTTAAAAAGAGTTCGCCAACAATTTGGGGGTGTCGGAAAAATCGCCAGAAAGTTTTGAGAGAACGCAAATTCATTCTTTAACGTTTTCTTTGCCGTTGGGTTATCTTAAACACCATATTTGAAAATGGCGAAAGCTGGACTCTACCATTATTCGACAGGCTTTCAGGACCACACTTATGTGTGTTTGGGAAGCGCGTCAACGTGGATTTCCACTGTTGAGTAAATTTTACTTGCGTGGCCAGGGGGGCGTAACTTTTAAAACTCTGGCTTTACGCGCGTAAAAAAAACTAAAGACGATGTATGAAAAAAATCACGCGGTCGCGGATCTTGTTGACGTTTCAAATTAGGGATATTTGCCAATACTCTAACGTGGTGCTGTTTATCAAATTGTAAATATTGCTAGGCTCTTAGTCTATGGATAAAATCATCAGTGTGTTACTATATTTCAACAGTTTCAATAACGATTCAGATTTCGAAAGCTGTGACCGTATGTTGTTGAATTGGTTTGCACTTAGTTTTCGACTCTACTGTGTCTGTTTCATTGAAAACTGAGAGTTTACTTTTAAGTTGAATAGTTTCTGAATTGATAACCTAAAATGTGACCCTCCTCAAAGTTAGTAACCTACTGGACTGATAATTTACATTCGTAGAGATCGTGATTTCTTCGATGAAGAAACTCTTCTTTCGATAGTTCTCTTGTAGGTGTTAACTGGAAAATAAAAAAGTTTTAAAACTACGTATACAAAGTTTGCTCACCTGAAACGTCAAATGTTGTCGAATTGAATGGCTTGATATATCTCTCCGATCGTAGTTCAGCAGACAAGTGTATCAACTTGTGTCATGTTTAACTAGACATACAGCTATGATCACAAGCACGTAAAACCGAAATATTGTCTTCCTCGCCAATTATCGCTTCCTTTCTCTCTTTTAAAACTATTTTTCACTGAACTTGATTGGTAGGCGGGAATATATATCACAACGCCTGTTTATAGACGCCGCCACGCCACCGTCAAAATATGAACCTCCGGTTTCATCTCTGGGGAACATCATCTTGAGCCAGCGTTTTGATATAAAGCGACCTAATACAGTGTGTACATGCACAGAGAGGTCAATATTTAATGTTAAGCTCGAAAGGTTTTTCCGTAGCTCAGGAGAAAATGATTAAATTGCAACAGAGAACGGATGGCACTTCGTAAACCTTGCTAAGACATCAAATGGGATTTAAATTTGACTGTCTTGTTCTGTTTCCGCCTTGCTTCCTCCAATACTAGGGGTGGGCTGTACCGATTTCTCCACGTTTCGCGATTAAATATGTCATTTCCATGTAATGTTTATTTTTCATTCAGGAAATACTACACCACCATCTTAATTCACGTATAGAAACTTCGTCGCCTATTTTTAAAGATTAAGTACTCGCACGAATTTGACACGGAAAGAAGGACCGAGAAGTATTCAACTTAGTTGTAATTTTTTTACTGAGATCAAAATAATAATTCAACATTTGTTCAATTTAAAATGAAACTTCCTTCGTTGAAAAGGAAGTCAACAGCCGGTTTCGAAATTAACTCATCACGTATTTGTCTGAACACGCACTGCATCATAACTTTAACTGTTTTATGCTTTGTCATGGTGAGTAAGGAATAATCAGGGATAGGTTGTACAAATAAGGTTTAAGACTGAACCCAAGGTTAGCAGGATATTTGAATTCATCAGATCGAAGCGCTCGCGTTGAGTAGACTCGAGCTACGTACTTAGAAAGCAATTCAGTTAAACTATGTTCGCGTACAATTTGATTTTTGGACACTCCAAAATGGTTAGTTAAATCAACTCAGAAATTGAAAGAAACAGGGCCCGGATTAAAATCTAACACACCGGGTTTAGCAATAATTAGTGTTCGAACAAGCGGGCCCTAAATAATGAACACGGCCAATTTCTTGTTGCCATGTGTGGCCGAAGATTGAATTTCGCGTTCTGAATTGGTTAAAACATCTTGTTTTACAAATACCGTAAATACTCCATTTACCCCTTGGGCCGGCTTATTATACTTATTTCAGACAAGTTTGAGAGGGCGGAGGGGGGGGGGGGGCGCTTAATAGAGACGGGGACTTATCTAAGAGGGGGGGAGGGCTTATTAAATTTAGCGACGATGGTGGTATCGGTTCTCCATAAAGACCTAGAATGCAAAGTGGAAAAGCTCAAGTACAAGAAGTTGGAGGTCATGCAGAGGACGATCTAAAGCAAAGCCGACCTTCCAACACGTGAATAAGCAATCCCGGATCAGTTCAAGTGAAGATTTATAGTTTGTGATTGATTAATACAGTCTATCATTTATTGATAAAGTATAATAAGGGGAGGGGGAGGGAAGGCTTATTAACTTTCTTACCCAGAAAAGCGTGGAGGGGGAAGGGGTGGGGGTATTAAAGAGGGGGCTTAATAGATTAATAGCGCATTTACGGTATACAGATCAAAAAAAAATTCCCAGCAAAACAGGGCAGTCTGGTGAAATGTTTAGAAGTCTCTACTGACGTTGCTGCGTTTTCGCTTTATGATGAACGCAGGAGAATGAATGCTCCAGCTGCTAGACAACAGAATTGCGTCTCTAGATCTCTTTAATGCTCCGTTTGTCCCAAAAACCGACAAAAGCCTCGCCACATTACAGAAATATAGATGATTTCAAAGCCATACTACCCTGCGAGCAGAGTCTCCTTCGATCTCGAAGGAGACTCTGCTCGCAGGGTAAAGCCATACGCGCCTGTGCAGGAACACATCCCGTTTGTCAGTAAGGGCAAATTGCAAGATTTAGAACTGGAGCAGCTTTCTCCCCCTAGTAATTAAGTGCTGCAATTGTCTAAAGTAGCATGACCGATCCAATTTGCGAAAGAAAAGTAAATTGAACTCTTTTAGGGCTCAGGGGTATAAATTAAACCCCGCAATTTGTCGATCATAGAATTGATAGAAGAAGACAACTGCTTCAACTGTCCGTGTGAGAAAAAAAAAATTAAAGGAAATCGGTTTGTGATGGGGGAGGGGTGGCTTGATGAATTTGAGTTCGTCAGTTAGATTGTTGGTTTTAAAGTTTTTCTCAGTTCATTTGAAAGTGTGATTATATTATTTTTAATACTCGAAAATTTCGCTTGAAGCTCGTCGTAAACGGAATCATTAACCTTGAGCTTTTTTTTTTCATTGGCTGATCAACATAAAATTCTCATAGCAGTGTAGCGAGAATTTCAGACGATTACTTCGAGTGGTTTTTACTCGCTCAGCAACTGAGGGAGTAAAAACGACTCGAGGTCTGAAATTCAGGCTAATAGCATTGTAGTCATCATGAGAATAAAGCATATGATCAATCAAGAAAAGAACCCTTTCACGGCTCTTTCAGCTCGCTTTTACTCTATGGTGGTCTGGTTACAAGAAAGGGAAATTAAAAGTTTGATATTGAAGACCTCTGACTAAGGGTGAATTCATGTATCATTGCAGCAAACACGACGTAAAACTAACAGACGCATTTGCCCGCCTTAAGTTTTATATTCACCTAAAATATAATACGTATTAGGAAGGCCAAATGCGATTTGTTATACAGTTGACTCCCGATAACTCGATCGAACCCTCGCTAACTCGAACCTCGCGCTAACTCGAACCAAAATCGATTTCCCCTGGATCTCCGTCATACATTTACTGTAATTTTACCCTCGGTAACTCGAACCCTCGCTAACTCTAACCTCCCGCTAACTCGAAGTGGTTTTTGTTTCCCCTCAGATCATATCTATATAATTTTGCCCTCGATAACTCGAACCACGTCTTGAGCGGCATAAAAGTCGGGAAAAAAGCCGTCTACTGGCGTCCGAAACATTGAATTTTGAATTTCCCATTGATGTGTTGTAGGCATAAAGTTTACTAGTGGAGGTCACAAATCTAATCTGAAACAGCTTGACTTCTCAAAACAGTAAAACGCATGCTCTATTTAAGCAAGGTTTTGTTATGTTACTTTCTGATTTATAATCTAGAAGTATGTTTTAATTTTCACTTGACATTTCTACAATTAAATGTGATTGAAATGTTCACTATGCAGTAAAAACTGTTTTTTTCCTTACTCCTGACTATTTTTTTTGAGCTCCCGATAACTCGAACCCTTTTCGATTTCCCTTGAAGGTTCGAGTTATCGGGAGTCGACTGTACTTGTATGCTACAGCTGAATGAATTCATTCAACCTAAAATCATTTCAAGTCTAGAGAATACCATGACCCCTGAAGGTTATAACCCGACTGTGGCTTTCCTTCTAAAAAGTTCTGGAAAAGGGCGAAATCTATGAGACCCAACGGAAGGCTTAGCTTTGCAGCGGAGACTAAGCTAAGACTTGAGGTGTTAACTGGGTTGTGAAAAATTGCAAAAAAAGATCGGAAGTAAATCTGCCGAAAAAATGTCGCCGTACAGGAAATGCAATTTTGTTACACCTGAACCGAAAACAGGCCCCAAGAGCGCAACCGTCGTGAGGAATACATGAGCCTGGCCTGCGTAACAGTCGCCTGCTATTTGCTTTTTTTTTACAGGCCGCGCCAGAGGAACACTAGAGATTTCCCCCCTCTTTTGCGTACTGTACAGGGTGCCGTACAAAACGAGGTTTTAACTTTTTGAAATTTGACCTTGTATTCGAGTCTGGGGGTTGACAAAATCATGTAGCCAATCATTACTCCCCTGACTAAGGGTTGGAGGAAGGGAGGTCGAGTACCGACCCCAAGGATCTATTTAATCTATTTTCACCGTACGCCAAAAATAGGGTAAAAACAATGTAAAGATAATATTGGATCTTGTCAATTTCCGGAGGGGAAGTCGAGCGAGACTTTTGGCTAGTCGATTTTGAGAGACGAAGGGTTTGGAAAAGAGCCTAGACTCGCATCTATGATTTATGCTAGCCTGTGCCAGGCTCTCAGGTAGTTGCCTCGTCGCGAAAATAAAGCAAGCCAAGCGAAAATAAGACGCGCGCGCCTTCTATCTCCCCAGACCTTGCGCGTTTTTTCGCATCACATTTTACTGCACTACTATCTGAGAGCCTGGAAGAGGCTACATCTATGCCAGAAAGCCCTTGTCGATAATCTGAAGTGGGAGACTCGATCACCCTGCGGTTAGTGCTTTGGACATCGCATCTAAATATCCGGATCCAGGCCCTGCAAGGCTCAATAATAACAAAGTCAAGTTGAAATAGAGCATGTTTTAATTCTCACCAGATATATATATATATATAGTTAAAACTACCTAAAATTATATTGCAATTATCCTAAAAGACCCAGTAGACCCAGGGGCAGGCGGTCGGGACGACGTCGCTTGCACGGGTAAAAGCTCTTAGCACCACGATTAAAACACCACGAAAATACCGTCGACCCGACCAACTCCTCCCGAGTCTCCGAGAATGTACCTCAATAACATAAATATGTCCCATTTCATGTACCTTTTTAGGCTCATAAATAACGCAAACCACAGTTCAGTGATCAAAATCAAATTAACAGGCTATTAGCGAGTTGCCCAAGTCTCTTTTTGAAAACGAGGGTATATATTACAAGTACTATGTCATTGATGGAGTGGGTCGAGTTAACTTTCGCAAAGACTTCTGAGATCTTTACTGGGGATTCGCCGGTCAGCTATTGGCCAATTTTTTCCCCTGTCCCTAGAAATATTCCCAGAAGTCTTTGCGATAGTCAACTCGGCCCATTTCCCTTCTCACTTCTAAAGAGGTGAATTGAGCGTTAGCGCTAGTACAGGGAATTGGGTGGTACCACACGAGGTAGATAAATTAGAATTCGAAGCCACGACACGCTCAGATGCTTTTCTTTGTTTCATCACTAGTTTCAAAGGTCTACAGCGCAACATTACATAGGTACCGAAGCCATTTTGATATGAAAATAGTTTTAAGCTTTCATGCAAATTAAGCTCATTTTCACCATTATGTCAGAATTCGCAATTAGCCTCATTTTGGAAGTGAGGGTTTTGGGAACGCCGAAATAGACTAGAGTAGAAGCTCTCGTGTGCGAAAAAGGTGTCCGATACTGGAGCCGACCGCTTAAGGGAATGTAAAACCACAAAGGTTGTATGGGCGTTGTGAAGGTGTCCGTATGTAGAACTGTCCGCTTACGAGGGTGTCCGTTAGGAGAGCTTCTACTGTATTGCTTTCTCCAGTCACAACACAGGCAGGAAATTAAACGAGCAAATCAAAACCCGAAGCCAATGGATACAGCAGCACCAAGGGCGGGAAACACGCCCAGAAGAGCAAAGAAAGTCTTGTTTTAGGCCTGGTTTTGCCAATAAAGTGCCGGAAAAATCCCAGACGACCGAGGATTTTACTGTTTTCCGACCGTCCCAGATATAGTAGACAAGACAACCGGGGACAGACTAGAAGAATCGGGAGCGTTTCTATTTTTCCGACGTGTCCCAGATTTTAGCGATAATCGACGATCACTCTCGACATATCATCAAGGAAACTCAAATTTTTACTCTCCGGGATGTAGGAAATGGATGAATTATCGTTTTTGCTCGGTTCCAATCCTCCACCTTTCCCTTCACAAATCAAAATGGCGTCATGGACGGACTGTTTGATCTTCCTGAGATATCAGAACGATCTGAATCTGGCACAATCGGGAAACAAGTGAATCTTCGATCGTCTGGGATTTTTGCAACATATGAAGGTTTTTGTACCTATAGCTAGACAAATTGAAGTAAGCTGTTATTAACCAATCACAAGCGCACAAGCGCCATAAAGCAAAAGTAAAGCAAAATCGAATCACTTGGGACAAACGAGAGACCTTTCCAAGGGGAAATCCGTCGTGTCCACCGGAAAGAACGCCTTTAACGCTCGCTTAAGACGTATCACCTTCAAACGAGGCAATTTTAAAACTTTTAACTCGCTTTTTCCAGTGGTTTCGATGGATTTTTCCAAACTGGTCATACACGTAAAAAGTTGAAAAAAACCGTGGAAGGTCTCTTGATAGCTACTCTACGGACTATCTACATCAACAATCAAAATGCTTATTTTATTGTACAGATAAAACCGACTCACGTCTGCAATGTATAATTATAAATATAGAGTTTTCATCAACTAATTTTTGGCTAAAAATATCTTTACACAGCCTAGCATTTTGCGAATATCGTCAAACAGTGCTTGATTACAGTTTGCAGATAATAAGTGCTTCTTAGCAAAAACCAAGTATATTCGCCCAATTCGTTTGTGGATAACAATCATATATGTCATATAGATGCAAAATTTTTCCCAACAGCGCGCGCTCTCATATTTTACTTCGAGGTCACGTGATATCTAACAATGAAACTGTTTCCCGCCAAAATCTCTGAACGGGAACCTTGCAAAATTCTATGACGTCAGAGGGTAACAGTGCACTGTTACCCGCGAATGTTGACCAACGACCGCCGTTACAGCGAGGTTTCATGAATTCTCAGCTTTAAAATTTCCAGCTATGTAACAAATGACTTAAAGACTGGCCCCTCGGGAAACAGTCAATTTTTTCCCCTCGAATCTCAATATTTTCGTCGGCACATTGAGATTCTCGGGAAATAACATTAACTGTTTCCCTTGGGACCATTCATTAAGTGTTTAATATTAGCGGATAACACCAGCGATTTACTGTTTAAGGATCTTGAGCGATTTTGTGTTCTCGTTTGCGGAAAACAATCATATATGTTTATCGATAATACTGGAGTAAAGTTTAAGAATATTGGGGAATTTTGTGTTCTCACACAAACAGTCTAAAAATCAACATTCCAAAAATTACTGCTCTATGGTGCAAGCATGTCCTGACTTAAAAATATTTCCAATAGATCAAGGTTATCTCTCTAAGTTGAATGATCGACACGAATAAGTATAAAAAAGAAAAAATCTTTCTTCAACAAGTTTGTATTCAGCGTAGGAGTGACGGAAGAAATCAGTATCTTAAAATGTTTAAAACTGCTGCTCCCTAATCGCTGGTTTGCAGCCGGCTGATGTCACGACCGTGTTAGATGATAAGAATAGAAGCGTTTTCCCTTGCTAAGAAATCTGCAAAAAATTGCATTGGTTCGTTTATACAATAAACATAATTATACACGGTTGCTTGAAGAAGTAAAGTTTCTCTTCTCATATTATTCGACTCGATTTCTCATGTGTCAGCTCTAGAAAAACTGAAGTCTAACCCTCGACGACATTATTTATTATACACAATGCAATATTAATTAAAGAGACCTTACAGACTGTGATTACTCCCACTTGTACCAATTTTTACTTCTGTTTAAGGCTTCCTTCCATTCGTCAAATGTCTTCAAGAATCGCTCCCTTATGGATGTTTTGGGTTGGAACAGGGCCTGAGAACAACGGATCGCTTTCAATTCATCGCGTGATTTCCATACTCCTGAATAAAAAAACAACAAATTAATGTAAGGGCACGATAACGTTAACTAAGACAACAGTAACAGTGCTGGTGAAAAAAAACTTGAATTCCAATTCTCACATTCTGCTTGCCCGAGGCCACTTCTCGCTGGTCTTTATCAATGATTGTGAGCTATAGAGGAGGTGGTTGCCTAGCAAGCAAATCTACTAGTCCTGCAAAACCGGAAGGAAATCTACTAGGCCCGCACAACCGGAAGGAAATCTATTAGTCCCGCACAACCGGAAGGAAATCTACTAGTCCAGCACAACCGGAAGGAAATCTACTAGTCTCGCACAACCGGAAGGAAATCTACTAGTCCCACACCACCGGAAGGAAATCTATGCCGCGCCGATCTCGAAAGCGAAGAGTCACATATCGAATGGGTATTCATACTATACTACCGGATAGCTTTTGCGCCGGTGCGAAGACCATGCCAGATCGGATAGCGCTCCTGTTCACACATGTAAAGAACGGTTATTTCAGCGCAATATATTTAATGGAGCGAAGCTGTGCCGCGCCGACCTCTAAAGTGAAGAGTCACATATCGAATAGGTGTTCATACTATACTACGGGATAACGTTTTGTGTTAGCACGTAAATCTTTCCAGTATAGTGTGAACAGAGCATTAGATCATACCTGCGGCAAGTCCTGCAAGGAATGCAGCTCCAAGTGTTGACATGTCAGTCTGTGAGGGGCGATCAATGGTTTGACATGTTAAACTGCTCATTATCTCCAAGACAAAGTCATTGTTGGAAATTCCACCGCCGACTCTGGAAAAAAGATCGTTACACATGTTGAGCATGTTTGAATTTTTGAAGTGAGCATGTATGAACGTAGATTAAATCCAAAAAGCTTTCTCTTTTGTACTGTCCTTTGGTGTAAAAAAGGAAATTTAATTTTTGAGACTACTGATGAAACTAAAAGCATCCGTCAACATTCTGTGTGAAAACTATTGAATAGCAAATAAGTAAGGTGCTACCTGAAGTGCACGTGATCGTTCAAATGAGGGTCGCAGAGCAGTACTTTTCTGTGGTACTGTTTATTATAGCGTACAAGATGGTTCTAACTTTTGAATCAGTGGACGAAATCTTTAAGAGCGAGTCAACCATTCAAATGAAAGCTACTGAGTGGCAGTTTCCTGTGGTCCCGTTTACTATGCTGCACAAGGTGGATTCATCTGTTGAGTCTGGGGATGACCATTTAACCGCCGCCTGGTTAGCTCAGTTGGAAGAGCGCCGGTCTGCTGAGCGGGAAATCGTGGGTTCAAACCCCGGAAGGACCAACACTCAGGATCTTTAAATAACTGAGAAGAAAGTGCTGTCTTTGTAATGACATCTGCAAACGGTTAGACTTTCTAGTCTTCTCTGAGAAGGACGAAAAGCCGTAGGGCCCGTCTCAAAGCACTTTCACTCATCTGGTTCTTGTGGGATGTAAAAGAACCCACCCGACTGTTCGAAAAGAGTAGGGGACGTAGACTCCGGTGATGTGGCCGACCTTTCCTCGGCTGGGTGGTTTCTCTGTTAGGTGAGATCTTACTATAGGGATAACCTCGTGATCTTCCTTCAGGTGTACGGTCGTAATGGCTACCTGTAATCAGTACACGTATATCATCTGAAAGATGCTGAGGGGTACTTTCCTGTGGTACTGTGTTTTATGCTGTTATGTGGTTCTGACGTTTCCGTCCGGAAAGAAAGAAAGAAAGTTCCCTAACACTCCTTTCTTCAGCACAACCTTCTTTAAAAAATGTTTCTTTTTTCCGAATAATGTCGTTTTTTTTTCTTTCCTGTGTTCTAAGATACTCACTTGATTGACGACATGAGGGGAATATGTGTCTCCTCTACCACAGTTTCATATAATTGCGTAAACCTGTGGAAGTAAACCAAGAAGTTAAGCTAGGTTCAGTAATCACGTGTTCAGTAATCACGTTGTTACTTACATTGCGGACTAACTGAGGATCTAACTAGATTTCGGTGATTTCTTTTTTGTTTTTTCAGTTACCTTGGGCGGCGTCTAATAGACTTTGTTTCAATAAATCAACAAAGTTTTACAAACCCAAAATCACATAAGCAAAGCGACTCATGCTGTTTTGAGGTGTTAACACTTCAGGTAAGTAACTCACCAACAAGTCACGTAGATTTGACTGTGTGGTTCAGAAAGATTGACGCTTACCTATAAGCTATTGATTCCAGAATTGCTCTTACGATATGCGCCCTTTTTGTGGTCGATTTGATGCCCATCAGCGATACGCAAGCCTTGTCATCGTTTATGGGGGCCTGCAATGAAAAAACAAACAAACATTTTCAGCGCAAAGTCCACGGCTCCTTACATAACTTGTATACAGGCTTTCTTTTGGAGTACATAAGACGAAGAAAGAGCCAGAAAGCCGAAGGAGACGGAAAGAGCATGCTCACAGGTTGCGCCTTAAAGGCTAGGTTAACAAAGAGGAGATTTCGTCACGAATCCGAACATTTTTGTACCAGACTCGTTTTGGAGAGTTTGATTCCGGAATCTGAAGTGAATACTTTTCATCCAAATAAATGTTCGTGGACTTTCCGATGTGTACAAACGTCCGCGAATCTGAATACTTTAAATGTACAAAACCCGAAAACATTTATGAATACGCAAAAAACCTCCTTTAGAGTGGACCAGCAATAGAAATCTTGCCTTTAAGGACAACATATACAGCTAAACGCCGGCCCAGCCAGCCAACGATGCTCGAAAATAACCAGCGTGCAAAATTTAATACTCAATATGAGCAATCCTTGCAAAATAAAACCGATAAGAATAATTGCATCTAGGAAACTGTACATTCTTAACATTGAAAAATTTTGAACGTGTTTCCAGATTGACAGCTAGGAGACACCCTTATTGTACTCAATAAAGATAAAATCAGAAGCATATAACACCATGCTTCTGATAAAATACATATGAGATATTTCAGTGAGGTTACATTACAGTAAAGCTTCACCTGCAATCCATTAAACGCTGGAACGAAGTAAACACCCTCTGAGCCTAAAGATATGAAAGAAAACAAACGTTGAACATTGTCTAAAAGTAGCCTTTATTTTTTTGTAAAAAATGTGACTTACTGTCTACGGAGAATGCCGTATCACTTGTCAGCGACACATCATCGTAAAAACCTTAAAGAGGATAATAAGTAAATCGTAAACAAGAAAAACGTAAATACTTTAAAAGAAATACAGTCAACATCTATCACACTTTTTGACACTTCTCGAAAAAGTCAACACTAGAATAATTCGCCAAGATTTAACAAATTATGCGAACTGGAATCATGAAAATAAAAAAATATCGCGAACGCACTTGTTTTGCGACATTTTAACAGCCGTACGAAAATTTGAGACGCGTAGCCATTCACAGTTCCGTGTAAACAGAGCTAAAGTATTGAGCGGTCCCGTGTGGCTCAAGTGTGAACGTCGAGAGCGCTAAGAAGAACGAAAGCGCGCGAAACATTCGATGTGTTTTTGGTGAGAAGAAACTGAGTACAGCTCTTCGAACTAAAAGGGCATCGGTATGAACAAAGCCAAAGTCACAGAAATATTCTGGAATAGGAAGCATTCACATCTATAAGGTTTTCTAAGCCGAAAAAAAAATATGCACTCATTATCATTTTCCGCGAACCAACTTTCCTTCATTTCAAATGCATACAGGCATGATTCCCAAAGGCCTCGGTGGAATTTGCACGTGAAAAAGGAGACCATATAATGAACATGTTGGCTTGTTGTTGTTCGCCAAGCAGCTGAATGAAGAACTGGTAAGATGAATTCTCTTTGAGTCAAACTAGAAGCTCTTGTTTGTCTTGTTCATCAAGCTCCGCCCTTCTCAAATGCAGGGAGTGTCCTGAGGTTAAGGCAGAGGGAAAAGACTCACAGTGTGTTAATGTGTGGAAGCTGTTTTTCGACTTTTGCTCTTATACTTCGAATTCAAGAGGAGAATGTTTCAAGCGGGTTTCAGAAAGGTGTGTGATGCGTCTTAATAATTTTATTCATGTTAATCAATGTAATAATCACAAATAACTTCACTCGATTTGGTTATCGAAAACCTTAACGAAACTACTTGGTGTACATGTATTTTTTGTAGACCTGTAGTAAAAATGACTGAAGAAATTCACGGTTGTTTACCATTTACATGGAAAAACCGGTCGGTTCACGGTTTGGGCAAATGGTTAGCAAAGGGCGCTTTCCATTCAACCAAAACTTTCGAAAATTTAGGGTGGATTCATTTGCAACATACACGTATAGCGGTCGCATTTGCCTGCTGGAATTTTTTGTTTTGAGCTCAAAAACAATAAACAGTTCTAGCAAGAAAATGCGACCGCTATAAGCGTATGTTGCAAATGAATCTACCCTTGGAAACAACGGTAAATGATACAGAAATTTCTCAGAAAAGTTTCCAGAAATCCCGGAAACTGTTGAGTTTCGGAAAGCGAACCATTCAACCGAAAATTCTAAAAATTCCAGGAGCGAGGTTTAATGGAAAAAACTTCCGGGAAAAAATTTCAAAAATTTTGGTATACCTCGCGCGAAGTTGTCCTCGTTTTTGAAATTTTGGAAAATGCTGTTCCGTTCGCTACTGAAAGTTGCGGAAAATTCGAACCGCGCCCAAAATTCAGGACTGACAAGTTTCGTTCCAGAATTGCGTTTACCATCTAAATTGCACAAGACAGTTTCATTTAACGAAAACGGCCGTGAAAGCCTTGAAACTGTTATCAAAATTGGCTTTGAAGAAATGGAACACAAATTTTCGTATCATTCCGTGAAAATGTTCCGTTGCCTCTGGAAAAGTTCCACTAGAACGACCCGAAAACTCGTGTTCCATTTACATCACGATTAGGGTATTCGTTTTTCTAGCCTCATACTCCATGTAAGAACCTCTAAAACTCGCGGGTGGCTTAAAACAAAGACAGCAAAGACGTCATGGCAAGAGAACAACAAACAAAACATATGGTGAAAACAAAGAAAAAATTCCCAGGTATTTACACCGAGGTAAACCCATTTTTTATTTCTCCATGCATTTGTTTTCAAGCAGTCGCGACGACCACGGCGGTTAAAACGTCTCTAAAAACTGCATCCGTTTCAGTTTTTTTCTTTCAAAGTTATCATTTCAACTCGCTTAGTTTATTAGGGGAGGCATCCCAAACGAAACCTCGCCGTTTGTGTTCACGACCTCCACATTAGATAAGTCGCAGATGTCCAAAAGACAGCAAAGAAATGTATCGAAAAGTGTGATTGACGTGTAGTTACGTTATTCGAAACATGTTTCCCTAAACAGAACACAAAAATCGAGCTGGAAGAAACGTCAGCTATTTTTTTCATCAAGTGAAAATGGTGGAGCAATGATAAAAATGAAAAATGTTCCTGTATCCCTCAGTTTTAGATGTTTAAATTCAAGTTTTTACCCATTTGTCGGGCCCATTCCATGGCTGTACCACAGCCTGCAGCGTTTCCTTCTGCTAAATATACTGTTTCTCCTCCTATCTTCCATCCTACCAGCGGATATAAACCTGGGAAAAAGAAAAGGACCTGTTTTGACGCGATCAAAATTTTCATTTACAGACTTTTTATGGAACCCTCTCGAACCATCATTTCTATAGCCTGCGTAGCAAGCGTTTCCGTGCGGTTTCGGAGCAAAGAACGAGGAACGAGAGTCAAAGACGGCGCGAAAAATGGGGCGAGTAAATGAGTGTGGCACCCGTTCCATTTTTCGCGCGCGGCCAAACCCGAAAATCCCGTTCCTCGGCCTTTCTCTGCTCCGAAACCAAACGGACACGTTTTCTACGCAAGCTTCGCAAGCTATGATTTCTACCCAGATCTGGGTAGTGACACGTCATCAGTATGGAATTTCTGTGCTCGTTTCTCAGACGTCATTTCGTGGGGAAACCAGTGGTGACGTCACGAAATGTTGACTTTTACTCAGTCTAACGAAAAACGGCTTTTAAGGTTTCGTGAAACTTAATACAAGCGAAGATTAACGAGAATACGGTAGCCTTTTTATTCACCCTTACTTTGATTTTAAAATTGTTATTCAATATCTACATGTAGGTTTGAAAGATCTTGTATAGCTGAAGGTTTCTGAGTTAAATTAACGCATAACGTCAATGAAAAAGGCCATGTGGCCATGGCGGTCATCGAAGTAATTGCAGTCCCATGAAAAGCAGGTTGCGGAGTTTGGAATTACCTGCCACAGAAGCGTGTGGATAGGAACCAGTATTTATATCTATAAACGATCCAGTCCCCATGGTACAATTCACGTCTCCAACGTCGAAACAACACTGGCCAAATACAGCGGCTTGTTGGTCAGCGACCTTAAATGGAAAGGTAAGCCAGTTACTGTTGAATATCAAAAAATAAATAAATAAACAAACAAACGATAACTAGGTTTCCATAAAATCGTTGAAACGAAGTTAAGCGATCGTAGCGATCCTGCATACCTTGGACACACCTTTGGGGGATCAGGCTAACACCCAAAAATATCGGATAATTTGCCACTTTAGAAATGAGAAGTAAACTGGGCCAAGTTGACTTTCGGATTGTTACTTGGGACAGGGAAAAAACTTGGCCAACAGCTGACTGGCGTGTTCCCAGTAACGATCCCAGGCACAATTGCGGGACACATTTCGGCTCCAGTTCCTTTCTCTCGAGTGTTGGGCAATGTCGACTCTGATACGTTCAAACGAATCCAACAATTAACCACGACTGCGTCCTGAACAAGGATTTATACCATGCCATAGAAAATATAGCCAGCGCCGTTCTGACCCCATCGTGAGCTGCACGTCTGTCCGGCGCACTAATTGTTTTCTATGGCATGGTATAAAAAACGATAAAAAAATGTTGTAAACTGCTAAGAAAATACAAGTGCTGGTGGCATATTCCATTGTACACAATTTAAGACCGTTGTGTAACAAGCACAGACCATTAACATGATGCAAACAGAAACGTCTTTAACATTCACAATACGACGTACTTCATCCATCCAGACTTTTTAAAAGACTCGGCGTTTGTTTCTAAAACAATCTTGACCATTGACCAAAGAAAAAAAAATGAGCGCTGCTTACCAAAGACCTCACAGGAATTGGTGCACCAAAAATATCTTTATGGCTTTCACAGATTCTTCCGCTAAGAGAGGAAAAATGAAAAGAAGAGAATTAAAACAGTACAACTACATTAGAAATTTCAATAAATTACTCTGACTCCTTTGCTCGTTCTCGCCGTTCGTTGCATACAAAAGCCTCCGCTGCTTTTTCATGACACATTGGTAACGAATATCGAATGAATTAACCCTAAATTTGGACGAATTTGTTTGCAACTTAAAAGCATTGTCAGTCGTAATTTGGACTATCATTTGAGGTTTCCAGGTAACTGACCACCTACCCCTCCCCTGAGTCACAATTTTGCCCCAAGTGAGAAGTAAGTGTTAATGTCGAATTAAGGCAGGGGTAGGTGGTCAGTGACCCAGAAACCTAAAATGATTCCGTAACTTGAGGGTATCAGGGCAAGTGCAGGGATTAGAGGAGCCCTTAGCCCTCCCATCCCATCCTCCGCCAGCTATGAGGCCCAGGTTCAAATCCCGGAGGAGACGCCACATGTGTGTAAGGTTTGTTCGGAGAGTAGACAAAGAACCTTTTTGTAAACGATCTACTGGAGGGATGATACTTCAACAACATATAGAGTTACAGCCTTGAGCGGTTGCACTCTTTTTTTCTTTCCTATAAGAATATATTTTATACGAATATCGACGCTGAAATCTACGAAATTTTTAGAATATTTCAAGAATAAACCCGAGGCTGTGAGTTCTGTAAATACAGAACAATTTATGTTTTTATCTTAACCGTAAAAGAAATATTCCTTTCACTAAACGGCAAAAACACTGGTAATTGAAAACTCAATAAATTCTAAAGCGGAAATACCATGAGCTATAATTTATAATTAAGAAAAAGAATTCAAGAACAAGAATTTTCAGCCTGGGCTGGAAAAACAACATTTTTATGTCAAAAAAAAAGCGTGTAGACCGCTGGAATTGCAATCCGGAGGGCCTGAATTAAAATTCTCTCTCTATCTCTCCCCCCAAAGCCTTACTGGATTTGTTCTCGGTAGTCTCTCGTTCTACTTCTCGGTCAGAAAGTTGTAAATAGCAAACTGTTATGTTCATTTCAATATTATTTGTTTCTGTCCTTCAGTATTTGTGGGCCACAGTGTAAACTACTGCATTACCAGTAACAACGTTACCCCGACAAAGTCAATTTTTTTAAATTTAACAACTACTTTCACGATCTCAGCAGTCACTCCAGATACACCCCAATCCCTAGATGTCCTCCTCATTGAAAATGGACAGGCGAGGTCGGGGACGAAGGCAACTGGGTCTAAACTAGTATTTCCAGATATGCTACATGCGGCGTAGTCAAACACATGATTTTTTTTTTCATTTTAATAATAATTTTAATAATCGGCTTCGATGGTAAAGTGTCTCGTCCAAGCGGAATAAATTAGTGTGGACTGCAGTTCCAGTTTTCAAACACTTTAAAACGTTTCACTGCATCATTTACCTTGTATCAACTATTCGTGGTAAGATTGATAAAGGTACTCCGAGTAGGCTTGTCATTATTGAACTCCACTCCATCTGCCAAAAAAATATATTGAAGAGAAATTCATCATCTCAGCTCTACATGCAGTTTATCTTGTAAAGTTAGGTCTGTTCCAAACAGCCAAACGCCTTGCTATTACCATTCAAAAATTCACTCTAAGAAAAAGAACAAATCATTACCAGTTTTTGTCGCAAAAAAAAGAATATCTTTGTTTTCAAAAGACTGAAAATAGTCGACAGTCAAAAGTCTTTGCTTCGCTCGTATTCGGTAAATGATATTTGAGCTTATTTGGTTCCTGGCACAGTGTAACCGACTTCTCAGGAAATTATTCCTTAGTGAATAAAGCACTTCAAATTGACGAGCTCCCTCAGTGTAACAAACGAGACCAAAGTTAGAGAGCTTTTGCATCGACGCCTGTACTGTAGGGTTAGATTAGCAAATGAACAACTCCGCACGTGTATCACACTTTTTTGCACGACTACGACGTGAAACTGCCAAATTTTACGTTTTATGATATGATGAACGTGAAGACCAGACACAATTTTCTTTTTCTGAACTAAGATACAGGCCTTTAGAATTCAACCCCAGAAAAAATTCATCAACATTTGTCAGCTGAACGATGTGGAACAATAGCGAAGAAAAAAACAGTTGAATCAGCTCGCTGATTTACTTTGTAATATCCTGCGAGCAGAGGCTACATTTTCGCGGTATGAGCTGGCGGGCGGAAATGTAGCCTCTGCTAGCAGGGTAACTTTGTAAGTGACATTTTAGCCAACCGTTCTTTAAGTCATACAGTGAAACCTGTTTTAGGCGGGAACCCACGGCACCTTTTCTGCTGTCCGCTTAATAGAGGTGTCCTTTTACTGAAAACTATGGGAAGAAACGTTGACACATTCTGAGCTATTCGTCCGCTTAAAAAAGGATGTCCACTTAATATGGAGTCCGCTAAATTAATAAGCAGTGAATACAGGTTTCACTGTTTTCACCGTGTCTAGTGTCCAAAAACTATAAAATTATCACTCACAACGAAAGGATCAAACATTCCTGTGCTGCTTGCATTGGAGTAATCTGTGACGTGAAGCTGTCCTTTGGAAAAACAATCATTACACAAGATATCAGTCACAACGGAAGATGAATAATTTATCTAGTTTCTACGCGTATTTGTACCTGTTGTGCATCACATTCGATATGCAAAAGTAAAGGCGTAGTGACTGATAACGGGTTAATACCTCAAACATCACATTTAAAGGTCCGTATTCAAGCCTTGGCGTTAAGTTGTTACCCTTCACAGGAGAGTTTGCTACTACATCTCTCTTTACCCGGGGCCCAGTTGTTTGAAAGGTGGGTAACGCTATTCACGAAACCTGTATTAAGTGGATCATGTAATTGGTTTCTATACTACTAATCCACTGGGTAGAGGTTTGTCTGGTGGATAGTGCTATCCAACGCATGAACTGCCGGGATATCAGTCAGTCGTGGCAGGCTTCGACGGAAAAAGGGAGGAAAGGGATTCCTCCTCCTTTTCCTCTCCCCCCCCCCCCCCTTTCTTGTGCCCTGCACGCTTTATTGGGTAGGTAAAGGGGTACTAGCGACATACCGCTGGGGTAAACCCGGATGGACTAGCATCCCATCCAGGGGTTTAAGGGGGGGGGGGGATGCGATAATACTACTAAGTTCGTCAAGCTACAAAATTCAAGTTAAAGTCTCTCCATAAGGCCTCCTAGGTTTCTGCACACCTTACCCAGACCTTTTTATCATTGTGCAAAGAAAGTTTTTCTCCTAACGCGCCTTTCGCACTTCTCCTTTCCTCTTCCCTATAAAATGCCTGCCACGCAAGCTGGAAATTTAATTTTCTTAGCACCCCGTTACATGTGAACAGTGGAATTATCTTTCTCTTCTTCATGTCACAATGAGAGATATACAAACAGGCATCTGAATTTCAAATTAATGTACATGTATCTACCGTTCTACTTTCCTTTTGGGTTGGCGTCACTTGTCATCCTACATTTACACTTGTAAAGCATTTTAATTACTTACCTCTTGTAAGTTTCCAGACTAACCAGGAGTCAATAGTACCAAATGCCAGCACACCAACATCTGCCTTTTTAGCCAGCTGAAAGGAAGAAGGTGTTGATAAATAAATTGTCCCTTCCACAGTTTTTTTTCCTCTTTTGACTAGTTGAGGCAGAAACTAATGAAGATATTGCTACACAGGGCAGCAATCGTTTATTTAGATGTTTGCAGATGTTTATGAAGTGAGGAGCAAGTTTGGCTTCCTTGTTATGCGTTGTAGGATAAGAAGGGGTATGAGGGACCCATGGCTGGGTTGCCAGTGTGGCAGGCAAGTGAGGTAATAATCATTTTGCTGTGGGTTTGGATTTGCATTTTCAATGCAGGGCAACAGGGCACCCAACCCCACAAGCTTATATGTAGGGGTTAAAAATAAAACAACATGTTTTTTTATTTTACTTTAAATGTTGCATAAGACATAATTGAATACACAAGAAGATAAGATGAAATATGAACCCTAGCCTGACATCATGCCCTGTCCATAATCCCCTGAAAAAAAAAAAACCATCATAATTATGAACCCAGCCAATGCTGTACGATAATATATAATACTGCATGCAAACACTTACTTCAGGACGACTTTTTAGTAACCAATGGAGTCTTATTGATGTCTAAAAATGTAACAAAAAGAAGTTAAATTAATAACATTCAATTATCTTGAGTTCTGTCAACTAAAAATGTTAAAAACTAAGCCATGACTGAGATCTCTTTTTAATTTAATGAAAGAAAGCTTCACACGTGACAGCCTGTTCAAAGAATACATATACCACAGGTGAAACAACATTCAATTAGGATCCACTTTTATAGACTGGAAGTCACTTACATGCTGTGTTGAAAAACTAATTACACTTCCAGCAAGGTATTTCTTTTGTCTTGAAATCATGTGAAGAAATTTAGAACCAACATTCAGACTCTGAAACAAACAGAGAGGCATGTGAGCTCATATCTTCACACAATAGGAAATTTTCTGTAAGTAATAATTTGCAGAGGGTATTAACATTTTTAGCCCATTTGCCCCTGAGCCGCCCGTAACCACCCATGCAAATCCACATCCCTTCTACTGCTTGTGATGTCATCAGTTTTAATGGTCAAGGAAAACTTTGTCTGCTACCTTGTGCAGCAGAGTGAAGAGATCTTTCAAACCATACCATAATGAGCACAATTCAGTCAAGGACACCATAGCTCTTTATAGCACGACAGTGAGCAGAAAACTGCTGGACTAGCTTCAAACACGTTTTTCGGAAAAATTTCCAGGGGCAAATGGGTTAATGAACCTTTTTAAACTAACTATAACTACAATTTTTATGATATTGCTGGGTGGAAAAAGGGCTTATGACATTTAACATTTTTTACCTGGAACAGCAATAACCTGAGATCAGGCTCTATTTTAGTTTCGCTTTGTAAATAACATTCCGGCCGGCATGGCGAAATGAAAAGAGAGGCCCAGTTTCAGCGGTAGCTGTTAGAGAGAATGTATGAGAACCGCTCAAATTTGGCCTGATCTCTGGTTAGAATAGCAAGTCAGTCAAAACAAGCTTTGTTTTTGCACAGCAACCAGTTATCATTCATATATAAAAAGGGAAGTTCTGTATTTGTTTCTTTAAACATTAAAGCCATACATTTACCTAGTCAATTTACCCAAGGCTAGAAAAATTTGCTGAAAACATTTTTTTAGGTGCATTAGACATGCCTGACTTTGAGTATGCAGGTATTATTAAATTTTCAGCCTTGGATAATGCATTTCTAGTATTCTGATTGGTTCATTCAATCTCGGTTATTATCAGCTCTTATACCTTAGTTTGACCTTATATGGGAAAAAATTATGCTAAGTGTTGCCAAGCGAAAATTTCCTGCAGGAAGCAAATCATTTACTTTCTTTAGGACAAAATGATGGAAAAAATAGATTTTGTGAGCTTTCTAACAATGAATTATAATAAATACTGGAAAATGCCATACCGGCAATGACAAATGAAGTCACGATATCACATGGTAAAAAGCCAACTCAGCACTACATGCCTCATTGGCTATTTACCATCTCATATCCAACATGCGTTCATGTTGTTAAATAAAAGTGATTTATTCCATTTCTCAACATAATTAAATTACATTAACTGTCAATAATAAGTTAAGATCCTCTCTCTGACCTTAAGGGTAAGTGATTTATTCCAGCTCTCAACATAATTATGTGACCTTAAGTCTTGCCAGGTGATGAAGTTGTGATATGGCTGGCCAGTTTGCCTAAAAAAGGAACAATTATAAAAAAAGGAATGACTATCACTATACATAATAACAGACTTTCCACGTTTTTTTCAACTTTTGGCATGGACAAATTAGAGAAAATCCATCAAATCTGCTGGAAAAGTTAAGTGTTGAAAACTAACAAAGATATAAGCTCCTCAAAGTTGCAAAATTTGACAGATGTTTGTATATGGTGGGGGCAGAAACTTGCGCTCCACCATACAAACATCTGTAAATTTTCGCAACTTTGTGGACCTACATCTTCGCTCACCTAAGACATATCACTTTCAAACTTGGCAATTGTAACTCATTTTAAGGCGCTTTTTCCAGAGGTGTCGGCGGATTTTCCCTAACTGGTCCATGTCACAAGTTGAAAAAACCATGGAGGGGGCCAACTGTTCATGTATGTGAAATATAGACAATAAAATATCTAAACTTTTAAATACATTTGATGGTAAACAAGAACAGTCTAGCGTTTAGTCTTGCTTGTGTGCTTGAAGATTACATAAGAAATGTGGAGGCGATTAATTTCAGACGAAACAGGATATACCCACTAAAGGTTTTTCACATCCTACTTTATCAATGGTCGAGTATTCTTATATTTACCTTTTATATCGCATTTGAAGATTTGTTTCCAACTTGATTTAGTATGTGTGTTGGCAACGATCAGAGATACGTTCGCGGTCACAGGATTGATACACGTGTATAATTATTAGACGAAAATTCAAGGGCCTCGATTCGAGAGAAATTACACCATGATGAGAACATGGCACATCATTTCAATCATCGCCAAAAATAAACTGCATGCTCATCACAAGGCTCATTTGCATACAATACTATTTACACCAGTTATAGCCTTTGCTTATTAAGATTAATAAAAGAATTCTTCTTGTTCTTTTTTTTTTCAACCAGTGAAAGGTTCACTTGTTCCAAAGTTATTAAAAAACTCTTTCAAGTGATAGAATTCGTGGACCGACCGCAGTTCAGGAAAAGCTCTAAAATCACATTTATTATTCTTTCCTAAGCTTTCTTCGCAAAACATGTGTGGCTTTGGTCACGCAACGATTCTTATTCCCAGTTTCGACGGTCTCCACTAGGAATATCTGGGACCCCAACCGCCCTTTTGTGTCCTTAATATGAAGAAGAAAAAGGGCAGCTCGCAGATTAGAGTCTCACTGCTTATGCAAGAGAGATTGATAAAGTTAAAAAGAATACTAGTATTAATGTTACCTGTCCCATGTTATAAAAGTGCCTCTCATGGTGGAAATACCTAGGGCTGTGACATCCTCTGCACGAAGATTTGATGCTGTAACCACAAAAAATGAGTCAGTTACATGTATCTCCATGTATCTTTGAAAATCATTAATATTGTGAATCATCTAGTAAAATGTCTGAGGAAATGCACACCTACATAACCACATACCCCTAAACCAATGTTTACACTAAATTATTTCTAACTTAAATGGGATGAGGGCCGGGCAAAGATTGGGTTAAGGGAGAGGTAGGTGATGAGCAGTTTCCCAGAATCTAAAAAAAACTGCTCTCTCACTAAGGGTAAAATGTTGGGTTAGGGGAGGGGTAGGTGGGCAGTTTCCAAGAATCTTACATGTATACTGATCCCAAACATTTTATCAAGAAAGATTAGCAATATAAAAAGCCCAAGTTTTTAAAAACCACTGGCAATAATTTACAATATTACCCTGCCTGCATACCTTCCAAGACTTCTGTTATAACATCAACAAACTGTTCCCATAACACTTGGGGGTCAATCTCAACCCATCCAGGCTGGGGATGGAGGAGTTCAACCTGTTAGCAATATTTAAATAACTTAGTTAATTTAAACAACGTATTATCATAAGAAAGAAAGTAATATTTAATAGTAAAAGAGACTGATGTTGACTAGGATAGGTCATGCAAAGACAAGGAAGGTATACATAAGCAGATTTAGGACACTGCATAGATAATGACTGAAAGAGGTGTACCTATCCATTTTTAAGAGGGAAGGGGTCTTACAGTTGTCACTCAAGAAGCAACTCCCAAGGCATGTGTTTGCAGCATGTAATTAAAAGAATTATTTTTATTTTCTTTGCATTTTTCCTAGGATTCTCACTTTCCAATATTATTGGTGACAGAAGGTTAACAAGCCACCGGAAGCCCAGGTGTTTCCAAGCAGAGATGCCACTGGCAATTTTGTCAATATTCTAGTCAATGTGAATGTTCATGAGAGCAAGGGAAGATTTTCATCCCCAGCCATAACTCTGTGATAACTCTTATACAAATAGTAAAGTGGAGGGAGAGGAAGCCCGGGAACCCCTTAAATGTAACACTGCTTGAACCCTCCACGCCTCATAGGCACAACATTAAATTTTACACCAGTAAAATGGTGGGCCCTTTTTTCCATATCCCAGACCCTCACCCCTTCCCTCACTTGTATACTTAATGTAGGCATCTCTAGTCCACCACCTATAGGCAAATCTTTGTATTTTCTGCCTCATTACTCACTAGCATATGCTTATCATTTTCTGATAAAGCTAATAAAATAAAACTCTGAATATTGAAAAAAACTCTCTTTGAAAGAATGACTATGAGCTCAATTATAAGACAACTTGAATTGGCAAAAAGCATCTTCAAAAGGTCAAGACATCAGTCCCATTTATAGAAACACATCTTAGTTTATAAAATATTAATGGCATATATTTAGGACACATCTTGTTTTTTCCTTGTTTGAATATTTGCATAAAATAACCGCTACATAGATCTACTTACTGACCAATACAGCCAATATCAAGAAAGTCGACTGCGATATGCCCCATTGCGAACAGAAGACGTCAGTCACTAAGCTACTAAATTTCCTATTAAACTTCCTCTAGTTGTCACCGTTCATTTGAACACTTCCTTTGAAGAATCAGTCTGACTGAATTCTGAGAAATTAATGAGCAAACTACTAGAAAGAGAAACAAGCTTTTTGTATAAGCTTACATGTACTTCAATGTCATTTCAGTTTTAATAGCACAAAATTTTAACTGATCAAGCATCGTAACTAACTGTACGGTTTAAATTGTGCCAATTTCTTCACTGATTTCTTCGACCCGATCAGCTGGGTAATCAAAAAAGTTAGGCCTTGGTAGTTTGGGCATGAATTTGGATCGAAAGAGCAAGAATCTTTCAGAGACTGAAAATTCTTCATCTGAGCTTCCTTAAAAGAGAGAAACGTTGACAAACACAAATTATGCTTACGCCGACTTTGTAAAGTGAAATCTAATCGTGAATGAGCTACTATTTTCCTGACCTTTCTCGATGTTTGGTAAACAGAGATCCCAGACTGATCGAGATGATGACACGAAATCGTTGTGGTGCCAATGTCCACTGAGATAATATTCACCGGCGAACGATGTTTTTGTGTCTCGCCACTATTCGCCATCTTAGGACCCTGTTCCTGCAGAGGCCAATGCAACGAATCGGAAGCTTAAACAAGCTTAAAATTCCTCGTTCGATAAGGAATATACCTGCTGGGTACCACCATGATCGATCGATGCCTCGGTTCGTGCCTTTTGTATGATTTACCAAAACATCAGGGGAGACCCATGGGATAGAGATCGCATCTCTGACAGAACAGATTATACATTCTGAACCTCTAGTTTACATGCAAAATAGGATTATGGCAAATATTTTAATTTACTTTTTTCTTTGATAAAAAAAGTAGCTAGAGATATTTGCAATTATATTTTAGAGCTTACTTTTTAAGTTGGATCGTTTGCAACCCCAGGGTCCCCTACTTAAGTCAAGTGGTATGATGAAAGCGAGGCTTCCTTTGGCGCGCCATTTGGAATAGTGTTCGGTTTTGTTCCATGATGTTACAAGCGTCTTCTTCTGCATTTCCTATTCTTTTCCGACTTATTTATGCTTAAATTAATGTCGAGTCGAGCAGAAGGTTGTGGGCTATGGCTTTCTACCAAAGAAAAAAGATCAACTCAGCTTCCTCTGCAAAAGAGTGGAAAAGCAAAGAAATCAAAACAGAAGTTTTTGTTGCGTGCGTCTTGCAACGGCCTCGACATTCGAGTTTCGAGCTCTCCGCTTTCCCCAAGATCAAGAAAGAAGTTACAAAATGCTAAGCAGACTAAAATTAATAAATACTTTCGGTCAGAAACTTATTCAAAAGATTCCAGGCGTGGTAACATTCTCGAAGGTGTTTCAGAGCGAGCTGGCTGCTTTGAGGGAAAACTGCTGGCGAAAATTTCAGTCAAGAGAAAACAAAAGGAAAATACCTCTGATACAGGTAAGTTAATAAGATGTAAGAATAATGGAATAATATTTATAAATTACAATCGTTTGCATCCAGTTACTGTCTGCCCTCACCGCTTCTCCGCGGTCGCAGCACGCCAGGGGCCGGGGCGGGGGGGGGGGGGGGCACTTGGGTCAATTTTTGCTGGGTTTCTTGAAGCCGCTGGCCTCTCAGAAACCTTACCCCCTACCCCATTATAGTCTATCTCAGTCTATCCCAGTCACTTTTGGGCAAATGGAATTTACTTTGCAACTTTTGGTTTATGTAGCCTAGTAGGTCAGTCATCCTAAAATGAATTCACACATTTTTTAAAATCCCTTGAAACAAAATTTTTCTTAATCTCAAAATGCAGAAAATGTGCGACCCAATTCTAGTAACTCTTTCAGGGGCATAGGATGAGGTTTTGACTTGGTGTACGCACTGAAAGGAACACAATTGGTACATGTACTGCAAACTAGGGGGATCCAGGGGCAAAGTTAGGGGCCCAGAAATGCCATTTCCTGCATTTTCCACAGGACATTTTTAGTAAAAAAATATGAAGGAAAATGCAATAATTAGTTGTTTAATGTAAATCTCTAGTGTTCTGGGGTAAGGTGTAATGTTTACGAAAAAAGGTAAAACTGTGATGCCATCAAGGAGGTTACAATCAAAGGGCGAGATGTGTACCCTTTAGACGGGTAAAGACAACAATATAATGTGAAACATTTATCAATCATTGCAATTTAGTGTTAAAAATACTTTCGGGGAATAAAAAATATATGTTTTCCAGATTTCAGCTGTGAACACAGATGTATGTGCATGTATATATGGGTGCTATGCCCGTCTTTGAAAGTGTAACCAAATTATAGTCAATCCAGAAAGTAGGACCCCATTCAGCGGTACATCCTTATTAGCCTATTACTGAGAGAGTATATAATCAAACACACCTTTGGCCCTGGGGGATAAGAGTGGAATTAAAGCAACGGGGATGCCCTTCGTATGGTACCTTAAAGAAGATAGGAGTTGTGGATTTGTACTGGTTTAAACAGGGCTGCGAGCAGTCTCCTTTTGTCTTTTTCTTGATTTAGGAGGAGAAAAGGGGCCCTGTCTGAATCACTTCAAGCTTTTGAGGTTGCCAAAGTCACCTGAACTTCTGGACTAGATGATCTTGTTTTCTCTCATCAAACTAGTTTTTGGAGTGCAATCATCCATTTATTGATAAACCTATCATGAAAAAACCTGCTGTACCAAGTGCATTGCTATTAGGCCTGGGTTTGAAACTGTTTCCTGTCAACATGCAGTGCATGCTTAACAAAGATCTAACTCAATTCATACAGTTTTTTTCTCAAGTTTGCCAAATTCAAGGAAACAAAAGAAAATTTCTGAAAGTGGAAATGTTCCTCAATTAAAAAAGAACCAGAAATAATTCAGGCTTGAGTGGGAATTGAACCCTGACCTTTGCAACGATGATCATCGCAAAGGCCCGTTCAATTTTTTGAAGCTCATTGGCAAAACCTTAAACAACCACTTTTAGAGGTACCCTCTCTAGTACCTTTTAGTTTCAAGGCATTTTAGCACCCCAAGTCAAAAAATGAGGCAAAAACTTCTGTTACTGATTGACTAATTCAGTTGCAGCACCACTCAGGGGTTAAAATAAATTTGAGTCTTGCCCACAAAACAAGATTCTTTTATCCTCTGAGAGGGCACTTTCAAACTTCCCTACTACATGTAGCATCACCATTATTTTTATGGGGAAGTCACCCCCATCCCCCTCCCCCCCCCCACTTGGAATCCCCTTTAAAATTTCGAGCATGTGGTCTTGTTGATGTAAAGATAAAAATACTCTACATGTATATGTATCCCACCCACTATCTTCTGTAGGTTTGCATGTAGTGTACGATATTTGCTCAAAAGCAACACCCTAACAGGTGCTTCACGTTTAAGGTAGCAATGTAGCAGGTCACCCCATTTTACAGGGCAAATGCAGTGTCTTATTCTACCTTCTTTCTCAGTTGTTTTTAGTCCCTGGGTGTTGTTCAATAAAGGTTAAAGATTTGTCTTATGGTAGTATCAATTTAAATTCATATCTGAGTGCTTACAAGAGCATATTCCTTCAAATTGCTTTTTGCCTACAATTTGATGTTTGGACTCTGTTATTATAAAATAACTATTTATAATTAAAATTGAAAATGCTTTTGAACGAAACAACAAGAATCCCAGGGCTCAAAATAATCTTCAAAGGGTTACAGACACAACAACCATTCAAAGATATTTTTGCTCGGTCAAGTCTTGTTTCTGACCAGTCATATTATTGGGAAAAAGGGTTCACTAATCCTTGTGTAATTTTCTATTTGTGAATGTGATTGTGTTTTTACAAGGAGACGAATTCTAAGAGTTACAGGTAAAAATTTGACTTTTTGTCTAAGAATGAGAGTGTGCATGATTGTTCAACATGACCTGCGCGTGAAGTTTTTCGCTGGCTAAGTTGCCATTCTTGCTGGACATTGTCTGTTGACTGGCCATTATTTTAAGCCCTGTAATATAAACTAAAAGTTGACTCTGGGTTATGATGGAAATTTTTCTTTGAGAAACTTATCTTGTTTCCAGGGTCCTTTCTTGGGGAAATTATTTTGGTAAACAGCTGGGTCCTGAGTATTAGTACAATGTACAACCCCGGGATCGAAATCCTCAACATCCCTCTCTGAAGGTGGCTGTCTACAAACTGAGCTAACCCTCATGTGGTGGCTGACCTGGTTATCATAATGCCATTGATATCATAGCACATCTGGGTCAAAATTTTTTTTGTTTCATAGGGTATTTGACAGAAGCACCTTCTAATCAAGAAAAAGAAAGGGATTGCTCCAATGATTTGAATGTCAGTGGGATATCACAATTGGATGAGTCTTTTGAAGACTTTGGAGAGTGTTTTGAAACTAACTCAACAATACAAGGTGGTTTATTTGAAGACAGTGACTTTGTGATAGCTTCTTCCGGCCCTCCACGCAAGAAATGCCGGACTTTGGAAAGTGTTGATAATTTACCTCTATGCATATTTAAAGAAGAAACCCAGTCATTACCAGTGGAAAGTGAAATGAGTCAATCATTTGATTTCTCTCAGTGGAAAAAATATCAAATAGCTAAATGCAAGGAAATTCAAGACGAAAGCTTTGATGAATATACCGGCAGTCCATTTACCGCAGCTTCATGTAGCTGGGATTTTTCTCAGTGGAAAAAAGATCAAATAGCCAAATGCAAGGAAATTCAAGACGAAATCTGTGATGAAAATACCGGTAGCCATTCTAGAGCTGCAAGAAGCTTTGATTTTTCTCAGTGGAAGCAAGATCAGATAGCTAAATGCAAGGAAGTGCAAGACGAAAGTTGTTATGATCATACCGATAGTCCATTTACTGCCTCAAGTAGCTGGGATTTTTCTCAGTGGAAAAAAGATCAAATAGCTAAATGCAGAGAAATTCAAAATAAGCAATCAGCTGAATGTAGCCTTTGTACAAATGCAAGTTTTGATGATTTGTCTCATGGGAAAAGAGATGCAAAAGCAAAATACAAAGAAACTCATGATGTAAACTTCACTGAAGATAGTCCTTGTAAAGAATCTGAGTTTTCCGAGACACCAACATTTCAGTTCACACAATGGGCAAACCAACAGGTGCAAATATGCCGTGAAATTCAAGAGCAAGAGGGCGACCCTCTTTTTAAAAAGCTTCACCAGCCCTATGTACAAAAGAAGAGGTTAAGCTCGATGGTAGGTTGTTTTGATCAAGTGTCAGAAGAAGAGTCTGGACATCAAGGACAGTTCTCAGATCGGACCTTGAACCGTGAACGGACATCTAAAGAAGATGCTTGTGATGAAATTCAAGAATATGGCAGAAGTAATGATAGTTATGACTGGGAAAATGAAGGATGGGATAAATGGACAGCAAGCAAAAGAGAAACTGATTCTGTCACCGGCTCATCGTATAGTGACGGTTCAGAATTTCAGTTTTCTGACTGGGTTAAGAGTCAACTACGAAAATGTCGAGCAATTCAAGAAGAAAACAACGAGGCATTTTGAGTACAATGAAACGTTCCGGAAAGCAAATGAATGATAATCTACGCCGAACTTTCTATTTAAAATGTGGGGGGCGGGTACTGTATAGCCAACACGTGACAAAATAAAATAATTCTGTCATGAATGTGGAAAGAATGTTTCTTTACGACCCTTTCCACAAGTATTAGGCCTTGGCCAAACGTTGAACTTTTCATGGGACGAACTAAACTCTAATTTGGGTCGACCTAAATTAAGTTAATCGTCTGTTGGGTCAGACGTCGAACTTAGGACCCGTCGAACCAATCAACTGAATCAGACCAAAAAGCCTTAATTTAATAAATTTTCTCCCGAACGAGGCTAGTAGTGTAGGAGGGATGAAATTATCCCCTTTTTTGCGCAGGAATCTCATTAGCGTGCGCAGGAATACATTAACTAGGTGACGTCATAACCTTTTGTCTTGATCTCATGAATAAAATGCGTAGGAATCTCATTAACCTACGCAGGAATCAATTAACGCCGATGACGTCATAACCTTTTGTCTTTATCTCATGAGTAAAATGCGCAGGAATCTCATTAAGATAAGGTCGTGGGCTATTTTTAGTTGGCTTAGGTTTTCTAGTTACTTTAAGGTCGATAAACGTCTTCGTTTTCGATTGGTTAGTAAGGAAATTAGAAACGTTTTCATTGGTTAATTCATAGTGTCTGAGGAGAAAAGTCAAACTTTTTTTGCAACTTAAAATCACTGAGACGTAACGTAATTATGCAAGTCCTATTTCCTGCTGCTGTGAATGTCCTAGTTCCGGTTCACTGATTTTTGGCGGGCAAATCGTGCATTGTCCGTGACTGTGCTCACATGGTGGGTGGCTCCTCCTAAAATGTTCTGCAATTGGTATAGGATTTAATGGAGCCGAAACCAATTGTGGAATTGTACACATTTTAGGCATCCTACTGATGAACAGTTGCGACACGTAGATATATATTTTTTAGCAACTAAGATAATTTGCAGTCTGTCTACTTTGAATATTAATGAGAGAAAAGGCAAAATAGCTCTTTTTTACACTGCAAACAATGTTTTACTTACCCCTCTCCTTTTCACAATTTTGTTATTTTCCTTCCTCAATTTTTTATTCCCATTTTTCCCTCCTCCTCCTCCTCCTCCTCATTTTGATTGTTTTCCCTCCTCCTCCTCCTCCTCCTCCTGCTCATTTCCATTGTCTTCCCTCGAAAGGCCAAAGAGGCCAAAATCAGGCCTAAACGGCCTAAAAGGCCAAACTTGGAGGGAAAACAGCTCGTCGCATGTGAAGATCGACGTTTGTCCCGTAGACGATCTTCAGACGTTCTATCCGTCTTGAGCAGACGAATAGAATCCAAACAGATCGACGAACTTAACTGAGCCAGAGGACGAACTTTTCATGAACCTAACTCAGTAAAGACTGGTTCGTCTTGTGAAAAGTTCGGCGCGTGGCCTAGGCCTTAGTTATTTCTTTCTTCTAAAGTATTAATTCCTGCTTTCAAAAAATTCGCGACCACACGTATCTGATCTGATCGCTGGGCAAGGTTACAGCGATTAGATCAGATACTGTGACGTCATCGTTTTCGAAAATTTTTTTCGTCATTCGTCCACTTGTTTAGGGGAAGCCAGCCTATTTACTCGCGCTTTTCAAAAAAACGTGAAAACTGAAGTTCAAAGCCAACTACGGCTGCCGTCAAACATCTTAGCGAACCTCGTAGGAAAAAGAACTTTACTTTATCAAGTTCAAAAGGGCATGGATTGTGGTGATTGATTGATTAATGTCAATCCGTTTTGTCTTTTCTGTGTTTCAAGATTCGATGCTTGTCATCGAAATTATTATTGACGGCATCGAAAACCGCATTTGAAGCTGGCTTTTAACGGTCAGAGTTTGTGTGTCAAGGTTCGGTAAAGCGGGCAATAAAAAACTTGTCTTACAACATTGCTGCAAAACGGGTTGAATAGCGATGTTGTTAAGGATTATTTCTTGTGCCTTTTTTCTAAAAGAATTGTTTGTAAGAGCGAACCGGAAGTGCATTTTTACCGGAAATTACGTTACGCGCGGGAAGATTGACAGTTTCAAATAAAAGTCCCCGGATTTAGGGGACGAGCGCTTACGCCATAGAAAAAAATCTTGTGTGGATGTTTTTTTGTCTTTTTTACGGGATTTTTTCAATGGGAACTCTGGACTTTTTTAGGAAGAGGACTGAGAAAATTTAGGAACCTAAGGAGAAACATTTCTGGTCCTTCGAGCCGGATAAAGTGGATTAAAAGTTGGAATTTTCAAAGGAAAACGGTCTTGGACGTGGAGGATTTGTGTCGCGTGAGTTGACAGTAGTGTTGTTTTCGTCAAAGGTGAGGAAACTTTGTGGATTTTACTGAGGAAATCAGTGGAAAAATGTCGGACAACGAAGAAGATTCAGCCGAAGACCGTATGATGAAAGTGGAAGCTTTAAAAGCGGAAAAACGGAAATTAAAAGGGGCAATAACAAGACAGCTAAATGAGTTAGCAAGTCGGGTTGCTGGCGTCAGCGGCGGCGTTGAACCAAGAAGTTTTGAAGAAATTGAAGAAATTAAAGCTACTTTGGAGCGTTTGGAAAAGATTAAGGAAAAAACTTTCGAAATACTGGAAGAATTACGGACATTGTATCAGGAGCTAAAGAACACTGAAATGCAAGTTAAAGTCGGGGATGAAGCGGATGAATTAAACGAAAGAATTGAAGGTGAAGCTAGCGCCGCTCGTCGCGTCTTGACTTCAGTAACACGGAACACACGGCCGGTAAGTCCACCATCTTACTCGAGTAACTCTAACACCAGTTTGCCGCAAAGGAAGGTTGATAGTGGGGTGAATAACCTAGAAAGAATTCGCATTCCAACATTTAGCGGGAACAAAACTGAATTTCAGCACTGGAACGCAACATTTACGAGTTGCGTGGATGCAACTGCAATGTCTGCTCAGTTTAAGATGTTGAGATTGGAGGCATGTTTAGCGGGCGAAGCTTTAGAAACGATTAAGGGTTTAGGATATTCTGAAGCTGCTTATGAGGCTGCTAAGTCGAGGTTGTTGAGAAAATACGGTGGAAATCGTAGGGAAATTCAGTGTCATGTAGACGAAGTAATAAAACTGAAGCCAATCGGAGAGGAAAATTCAAAAGAATTGGAAAAATTTGCAGACATGTTGGAGAGGGCAGTGATAAATCTACAGGAGAACAATAGAGCGGCTGATTTAGAAGCGGGAACTTTGTACACTATCATTCTTGAAAAACTGCCAGAGAAATTATTGTCTCAATACATTCGCTGGGTAAAAGAAAATAGAAGGGTCGAGTCTCTAATTACACTCAAAGATTGGACTGCAGAAGAAGCTGAATATCAGATTCAAGCAACTGAAATTAAACATGGTTTAAAATCAGGAAATTCAAGCGGCAAATTTCACAACAGAAGAAGTAAGTCTTTTGAAGTAACCGAACTGATGACAAAAAAGAGGGAACATGCAAAGTATGTGGGGAAGGCCATGCTGTATGGAATTGCGATGTCTTTAAAAGCAGAAAAATTCAGGAAAAATGGGCTACGGCGAAAAAACTAGGACTCTGTTACAGATGTTTGGGTGA
>CALNXK010000174.1:692500-800000 GCA_942486035.1 Porites lobata | reverse complement strand
AGATCGATTGAAGTGTTGGATTTTCAGTCAAATGTAAATCCAGGAGGGGGAAAATGTTAAGGATTATTTCTTGTGCCTTTTTTCTAAAAGAATTGTTTGTAAGAGCGAACCGGAAGTGCATTTTTACCGGAAATTACGTTACGCGCGGGAAGATTGACAGTTTCAAATAAAAGTCCCCGGATTTAGGGGACGAGCGCTTACGCCATAGAAAAAAATCTTGTGTGGATGTTTTTTTGTCTTTTTTACGGGATTTTTTCAATGGGAACTCTGGACTTTTTTAGGAAGAGGACTGAGAAAATTTAGGAACCTAAGGAGAAACAGATGTAGCGCGTTTTACCACCCACGTCAAACCTGTCTTGCAACAAATCAGGTTGTTAACAGGTTTTAGCGAGGGTGCTAATACGTGCAACACTGCTCTTCAACTCGTTTTGCAGCAATCTTGCAAAGGAAAGTTGCACGTTTTGTTGCCCGTTTTACCGAAGCTTTATTCGTTAATTAATGAAAAGCGCAGTGAGCGGTTTCAAAAGTTGCGTTTTCCGTCTCAGTTTTAGTCGGATAAGCGCGGATGGAAGGCAAGTCCAATAGAAAAATGTGCTTAAAAGCATGTCTGTCTGGATCCGAGGCCTAAGCGATGTTTGTTAAAACTTAGTTGTTGTTTTTTTGATTTGATTGGGAATGTAGTATAAAAAAGTAATGTAAAATATTAGTCAAATAAATTCTTACATTTCTTTTCTGATATTCTTTTCACGGACAAGTTCTTTATAAATTCATGTGACTTCATCGAGATTTTTGCAACTTGTTATTTCACTAAATCAAAGTTCATTTGGAATTTCAATTTTTTAATTTTTAACCTGTCGTTGCCGTCGTCGTGGTAATTTCTTAATCTCCCTTATATAGATCGTTTTCACTGTCACGCAACAAAAAATTAAATTGGAAACCGTCCAGTGGAAGAAGCCAAGAAAATGAGATGTTATAAAAGACTATTATATAAACAATTGGTCCAAGTCTCAGGTCTTTGTGGCCCACAGTTTCTGAGTTATTTGCCGAAACGTTTCACGCACCTTTGTAGAGATTTATATGGAGACGCCATATTGGTGCACCGTTTTGGTGCACCAATATGGCCGCCGGAAATCAACAAAAACATCTGGAGTTCACTTTTCCTATAAAAGCTCTTTCTTTTCACTCGAGAACTAGCATACGTACGCATAAACACATCTTGAAGGGGTTATACTGCTGAAAATCAAGAGGAGAGACTTTTTTTCAACGAGACAGCATTCCTATTTTGGTGTCACGCACTGTGAAAACTCGGAAGTTCAAATTGCTGTATTTTCGAAACGAAAAATGCTACGGGACTGGAAACTTGTACAAAGATTTATTTTTTGTTTATCTTCAACCTAGTGTAAATAAGAATTCGTAAAACCTCGCTATTTTGACTTTACAATTTGATGACGTCACAGTGAAAACCATCTATTGTGGGTCCCTCGCTCCTTGTTAATTAAGTTTCAGCGCATATTTCCGTAGTCCCCCAAAAAGGCGTTTCCCTTCAAGAGGATGCTACATGCCAGAAATCATGAAAATCAGCTCACCTAAACGACCTTAGCGTGCGCAAGATATAAGAAACTGCGCACAAGGTCAGCAGACTTTGAACAAAACTTTATACCAAATGCACCCGCTTTTATGATACTGATCCGAAGGGGAAAAAAAGGCACGGTTAAAGACTAACCTAAGAGAGACCAATAGAGACCAATCTAAGTGGATGTTTGTCTGTCTTTCGTTATTAAAATGTGAAAAATGACAAAGCTCAGACAAAAATTGCAAATTAGTCACTCTGACGTCATTTGTGCGCTACGCTATCGAGGGATTAGCTGATTGCGCCACTGCGAGGCAAGGTAATTGGAGATGTGAAAAATAACCATAAATTATGCACGAGGGAAAGATTCGGCAGGCAAGTTTGTTACTTGCCTGCTTGTTTTGGGTTTTGGCGTAGTGACACCGGAATAAGTTGGAGATGTCTCAAGATCACTTCTAGTTCTTTCGGCTACAACAAACATTTGAGGCGGAGCGCAAAGTATTAAAGGATTTGCGACGCTAAAGAATGTCGTAAACTTGCAGGTTACTTCCGAAGTGAGGCCGGATATCTCGAAATCAGTTTTAAGTAAGTCAAGATTACACAAGTTACATGCCTTCATGGAAAAAATTTTGGGGACAAAAATGTGTATAAAGTTGGAGTGTGAAGAGATTTCGATTACTGGAGATAACTGCGGCAAGAGTGATTCGAAAGAGGAAGATTGAGAGAAAGGTAGGGTCGTTTGCATTGCGTGAAGACGAAGCGATTCGAAAAGCGATAGATTGTCAACAAGGAGAAGCAAAACGCAGTTACCGTGGTTTCGTAACTGTTGTGATAAACATCATTATCATTGTTCTTCTTTTTTTCATAAAGGTTATGTTGTGGAGATTGTGCATTTTCAGCAAGTTTTGTAAGGGAGTGTACTGATGTTAGTCACGTTGCTGGAGAAGGTGTGGAGTTAACTGTACATAAGGAAAGTGTTGTTGTAGAGGAAATAACGGAAGTGGAACTGAGATCTCGTCCTGTACAATTTATTTGGGGCAGAAATTATAATTGAAACGAGGAATTTCATGAAAAGTAATAGCATACATGTTCTTCATAACAGAATCTGAAACAGCATCAGATTGGCAGAGATGACCCCTCGTACTAGCAGACTTCCGGTGAAGAAGTTAAGACTACTGTTACTCAAAGGAGAAAGTAAGGGCATTTGTACGGAAGGGTATCAGGAAAAATATAATTTCTTGACCATTCCTCCGCATTCACAATTCATGCCACAACACGACGCCGAAGTGCACGCTCTCACAGCGTCTTGTTTTGTTTATAAAATTTTACTGTTATTTCATATGTAACGGTTAAAGTTAAATTTTAGGTTTCATAACTCTTAACAGTAACAGTATGGTAGTCCACAATACTTGACAGTATAAACCCATCTTGGTCCTCGTATAAAGCTTACTCCCATATTTGTCTTACCAGTAAAATCAATAAGTACAATTCAAGAAAAGAGACGATTTCTTCAAGATATGAAAGTGAACATGATCTTTCCAGTAGAATGAACCAGTAGAATGAACAACCTTCACTTTCAAATCTTTCTCCGCAGTTCACGGATATGACTCATTTTATAAATTTCAATTTAAGACTTCCAACCGCTGTAAATGGACTATCTGGTGTCAGTCCCATGCAGCATCAGGCGCGGATCCATACCGTCTTCCACCGTTTTACGGAAATCGGTCAGATTTTCATAATAAATATATTTTTAATAATAAAAAACACTTTCCAAGTTGCAATCTGACCAATATCCCGTCTGACATGACTCGCAAACCCAGGAAAGGGGATTTAAGGAGATGAAAATCCAAAAACTTTCCTGGGGGAGCCTGCCCCCGGACCCCCTAGCTGGAGGCTTGCGCCTTCGGTGCTCGTTTAGGAAATCGCTGTCAGTATTTATCCTAGATCAGCGCCTGATGCATGCCAAAGTCTCAGTCCCAAACATGAACTGAAAGGGACGTTCGTCAGGACCAATAACTGAATGGCGAGGCGGTTCCAGAAAATTCAGTAAGAGAGGGTCTTGAGGCAGTGAGTAGATGATACTCAGTATTTACTAATGGGCAAGTAAGCGAACTGAAAGAGCACTATAGCTCGCTGTGTCTAAACATATGTAAGTATGTAACCATCCAAGTGGTTGATGAGAACATCCAACCCAAACCTTCCGCCCGAAATCTGGGGGTGATTATAGATCAAAGTCTTGATTTAAACGACGATGTTAACAAAATCTGCTTTTCCTGTCAGTATCATTTAAGGAACATAGCTAAGATCAGGAAGTACTTAAGTGAAGATACCTCTCAAATTTTAGTACATATGTTTATTAGCTCTAAACTCGATAACTGCAACTCTTTGTTATAGGGTCTTCATAAACACCTGTGAAACAGGTTAATATTGATACAAAATACTGCTGCACGCATTGTTACATTATGTAAGCGGTTTGACCATATCACTCCTATCCTGTTCAAACTTATTGGTTACCGCTAAATTATCGCATACATTTTAAAATGTTACTCTTAGTTTACAAATGTCTAAATGGCTTGGCACCAACTTACCTATCCGATCTTTTACGCTACACTAAAATGGTCCACGATTACTTCGTTCTAGTTCCCAGAATTTTCTAACCGTGCCTAGGACTAGGTTAAAGACGTATGGTGAAAGGGCTTTTTGTGCAGCTGCTCCTAGGTTATAGAACCAATTGCTTCCTGGTGAACTCAAGGGTGTTACATCTGTCGACCAGTTCAGGTCGCAGTTGAAGACATACTTATTTAAATTAGCCTACGATGTTTGATTTTAGTAGCCTTATAATAGTTTTTAACTCTAGTTTGTTACCATGATTGAACAGCGCTTTGAGCAATTAGTGGATACCGCGCTATATAAGGGTCTATTATTATTATTATTATTATTATCATCATTATTATTATGTAAGGCTCTAGAAAAGAGATTTTGGTGAATATTCTTTAAAATTTGCCCCCCCTCCCCCCTACACCCGCCCATATATTGCTGTCCTGCCGTCAGCTTCTTGTTTGTAAGACCCACGAGTTAGCTTAAAAGTTAAATAACATCCCGTTAGAGCAAACAATTAGGGTTATGAATTATCATTGGATAACAGCGGACAGGTGGATTTTATAAGTGATATTGTTTTTCCACTTTCTATTCCATCCGTTATGACGGTAATGTTGTAATTTTAAGGGAAGATGTTGTTTTCAGTTTTTAGTGTGGCTTTACCAAGTTTCTGTTTTAAAAAGTAATGATTATGTATTCCTTTTGTAATTTACTTTGTCGTTTTTATTTAATCCCCGACGTTTTCCCTTCAAAGTTTGAAGTCAAAATGTGCCGAGAGTTTATTGACAAATTAAGGCCAGTGGATACAAATTAACAAACTGAACAGCAAAGTTGGTTGACTATGTTCTTTACTGCTTTCCTGACTTTGCCAATCTTCCAGAGGTAAAAGAAAGGGTTTAATGATGAGTTCAGGAAAATTAAAGTCTGTCCATACTGCAAAGCAGTGTAAACAGGTGAAGTTAAACCTTTTTGAGTGAGGAAAACTGCCACGTTGGCTTGTGGAATATAACAGACTGCCAATATCAACTGAATCCTCATCGCGGTGGACACTGCTTTTTTGTATCTTGCCATGTTCAGAGGGGAAATTGCTCGGTTTACGAGATGGTCTCGATGAACTTGGTGCTGTATTTGAATTCGATGCTGATGCAGTGTTTGATAAATTTTTGCGTAAGAAAAAGTCGAGGTTACCAAACAAAGTGCGATGAGAATATGGCCATACCATGCTGAAATTTGGGAATACCTAAAGAATACTGAAGATGCGCCAGCAAGTGACATAACCCAGAAAGCCACCACAAGTAGAACTGCTCGTTTCAAAGCTACGATCTGTCTGTATCTGATGCCTAACAACAGGAAAAGAAGTCTGTCTATGCTTATTGCCGTCATTGTTAGCAAAGACACAGAAAACAAGATTAAAATTAAGCTTTGGGAAGCGACTAATAAGTAGCGACAAATGGTCCATTGTTGCTTAACCGCAGATATCCAGTACGTAACTCGTACAGGTTCCACAACGATTCCAGTAAGAAAGTCAGATATTGCTAGGTTACGATAGAACAATTTTGATGAAGGATAAAGGCGAGACACTTTGTGATCGAAGAGCAGCTAGGATCAAGACATTTCCACAAAATGCAGTAATGGACAGGAATATGTTTCCAACTGAAAGACCTGTCAGTTGGCTATTGATTCCACCAGTCAATTTCACCGAGCATCGTGGGTCTTCGTCATCTGTCTGGTTCAACAGTCCGGTAAAATTTCCTTGAGACGCCATTCTCAGTCTATATGGAAAAGAAAAATCCAAAAAAGAAGCTTCACATTATTCTCTTTTTGTTCTATACGACCTTTTATCGGCAATAAAAATTATAATTCGGGTCCAAACAGGTTCAAAAGCGATCTTGATGCATATGAATTTGATCAGTGATCTATTCCTTTGCTCCGTTAATTAATAACTGCCTGGGCGCTAGCCTTAATAAATGACGCCTATTTCTGTATGCATGGGCCTAATTAAACACGAAAAACAAAACAAAACAAATGAGCTAGTTAATGCTGCATTGCCTCAGGTTAAATCAATCTAAAAAGCCCGATCCTTATTAAGTTTTTATTACAATGTTTTCCTTCACTGCTTTCATGTCACTGGCCAGTGGTAACACAGCAGGAACAAATTAAAACAAGGCTGTATTGCGGAGGGTTTCATAAAATAGTTTATGTACATGTGTTCACGAACACTTCTGCTTATTTACTCGTAGAATATCTGATAAATTAAAAATTCAAGTGAGTGGATAACTAATTTGTTTACTCAAACATCACTAAACAGATGAAATAGCTGTACATCTCTGACGCAGGCAGGACATTCAGCAGTCCTCAATGATTTTCATCTCGATCTATTTGCCAATCAACTGTTCATATAATTATTAGGCGAATTCATGAAGGGAAATTTTTCTCGACTTTGTTGTATATATTACAGGTTCACATCACTACGAGTAATGTAAGTAAAAATATGATGGTAAATTCAAAAGATCGCTTTGATTCTTGGACTGCTCCGCCAAGTGCAAAAATGGTTGATGACCATTCAAAAACGAGCAGAAAAATTAAAACACCCCCTCTCCTCTTTGACGATAGGTGGTAGGTTGAATAAGCTCGGAAATGGCTTGGTCTTGAAATCGATTCGCACCTTACCGATATATCACCTTTTTAATTAGAAATTGGTGCTTGTGCTGCAATAAAGCAATTCCAGTATAGTACCTAAATGTTGTACAAACTTAATATATAGTAGAATATTCTCTTTTAAGGTCTCTAGTAACAACTTCAAGAAACTTCGTTGATGATAGAAAACATATTGGATATCTGGAAGAATTAACTGAAGAAAAAACAGTTAAAAGCTAGCGTAACATTTAAAACACGTGAAAACAAGTGCCAGCATAAATTACCAGAAGTTAAACTATCATAGGAAGAGAAATCTTCAACCCTCCCGCTGAGCGACGAGACATCTGTGAAAATGAGTTTTCTTGAAAGACTTCCGGTCTCACTTTGCCTTGTCGACCTCGTTTTAAAACAGAAGCTTGGAACAATTAGAAAATAGCTAGCCTATTTCCAGTCTCGTTGTTGTAGTACTCCATCATCATTTTCCGTTGAATTGATAGCATAGCAGCCTAAAATGAGGTTTAAATAGCCACACGTTATTTAAGATCTATATTCGTTATTGGTCTCGATTGTTGTAAATTTTTAAGAGTAGTCCATGATTAAAACAGCTAAAAAAGCGGTCGTTTCAAAGGCATGTGGCAACTTACAATTATCCTTTAAAACCCTGGAAATTGCCTTCCCGGAGACTATTCATCCAAACCCCCCTCCACTAAATCCTGGATCCGCCCCAGCGTGGGAAGTAGCGGCAAGGCGGAAAAGCGACCTCTGCTCGCCATATTTCACCTGCGCCTAGTGTGAGAAATAGCTGGGTACTCGAAGGATAGTTTCCAGAGTTTAGCGAGTCCGAATGCATCATGGGTATTAGACTGCTAGTGTCAATGTAGTGGCTCACTGCGTTGTTGTCCTCGATTAAAATGTCATTTCCTTTGTTTCAAACCCAGTGTCTTACGTAACTATGCCGACAAACTCACAAACACAAAAATAAAATTAAACATACAAAGATGAAATTCAATTGCACTATCAACCTTAATGATACAAAGTGTATTACAATATTTTCTTGTTCTCAAAGAGTTACTTCAGATATATATTTACAAGTGATGGAACTTCACCAATCCACTGAATAAACAAACTACACTTTTCTTATTATAATTGATCTACAGCACGTCAGTGGCACCAATACTTAAACGGACTACTTGATCAACCCCAAGAACTCTTTGTTTTTTATGGGTTCTTTATTACTTAAAAGATATGCATTTACCAGTACCAAATGAAAATCGAATATTATATACTACATTTAATCGTTTTACGAACCGTGCATACAATCATTGCAGCTATCATTGTCTACTGACGCAAAATAAGTTCACAATAGGCTAGTACACGCATCAGGGAGAAGTTCCTTGTGTAACGACTGGAAACAGTATTATCGCGATAGAAAACAAGAACTTATTAGAATTTACAAAGTGAGCAAAGTACCTTGGGGCCTTCCCATGGGTCTTCTCGTTAGCTTTGTAACCTTCCCATGTTACCTATGAATGGTTTTGTTCCTCTGCAAATATAGTGTTTTGGCAGTGCTCCTCTCAACCAATCGAAATTTAGATTTGTGACGAGAATACGGGGGTGGATTTCATATTCAAAGCACGTGGTCATTCAGAAACACCACAGAGACAAAAAAAGCGCTTCACGAAGAGACCTAAAAACAGGTTTCTCTTCTAGGATGCTCGCTTAGCGAATGTCAAAATCAAACCAATCTGTTTTACGTATATATGATGCCAGATTCTTAGAAGAAACTCTAAGCTTATGACTTTCGTTAGTGACTAGCGACCGCGCTTTAGGGCGATCTCGTAGACCTAAGGGGTAGTCAATCGGGGCAAGAAGTAAAAAATCCTACAAACATGGGCGCGAACAAAAGATAATAAGCCAAAAAGAGGCTAAGAGCACCACCTTTCCTGTTTATTTGCATGAGAATAAAAAATATTTTTCACATCAATGGCTTCGCACTTAGCCTCGCTTTGAAATAGAGGCTTAGGACAACTCGGAAATGGCCTATTAAAGAGTATAGCTGGAGTTAACATAAAACGTCGTCATGCCTACGATAATGGAATGCACCTTTTTCGGCGTTGCTCTGCTGGGCTGGGTCCTCCTTCTCCGTCTTAGAATAGAGACCTTAAGCAACGACTAAGGCGAAGGCAACAAGAACGGAAAAAAGCAATAGGTTTAGATTGGCAAAACAAAACTTTGCACTTGCATCACGCTTTTTTCTTCACTTCTTTGCCGTAGCTGCACGACTACAACCTGAAACTGCCTAATTTCACGTTTTGTCGAGAACGTGAACACAAGACAACCACTTGGCTTTTCTTTTCCTGAACTTTGATACAATCTTTTAGAATTCAACTCCAGAAAAATTTATCAACATTTGACAAATTGAACGAGTTGGAATATATGCGATAAAGTTTGAAGTAGCGCCAATTCACTTTTTAAGTGACGTTTTCGTAGCCGTCGCCGTCGTTGTTGCTAACTGAACTGTAAACCAGTTCGCTGTACAATTTTAGCTGTTTGTTGTCATAGTTAAATTAAAATAATAATAATAATAATAATAATAATAATAATAATAATAATAATAATAAATTCAATATGCAGGATGGCAGATGACAGAAGATGTACGAATGGAAAATTATGGTTTACAGTTCATTTCTTGTTGTTGATTTTTTGGTGAATCATCTCTCGGAAGTCGGATAATATCTTGTTCTCTCTCTTTGATCTTTCTTCGTAATTAAACATGGCCAATGCTCGTCTAAGAGAAAAGATAGGGAAATGAGAAATCAATGTTCCCTACCATTTTGCATTCAAAGCTTGATAAAAATGGAAACACCAGCAAGTACTGCTAGGTAGCTTTCAGAATGGTCACACTTTAGTATATCGTCCAGAGACTTGAAAAGTTAGAACTTCCGTGTGCAGCATAAAAAACATCCTCGGAGACCCAGGGGCAGATAGTGGGGGCGAAGGAAAGTCTAAACGGGCGGAAAAATATCGCACGAAGAAAAGTAAAAACGGCGAGAAGAGCCCCTGGGGACAATGTCTTACCAGACCAGTTCCGAACGGTCGCCGCCGTTCTGGCTTCTGATTGGTACCAGAAAACGTTTGTGTTTTTCTGCCTTATCAGAAGGCAGAACGGCGGCGACCGTTTGGAACTGGTCTAGTAAGAGATTATCCCCAGGGGCTCTTCTCGCCGTTCTTTACTTTTCTTCGTGCGATATTTTTCCGCCCGTTTAGGCTTTCCCTCGCCCCCACTATCTGCCCCTGGGTCTCCGAGGATGCATAAAACACAGCACCACAGGTAAGTACTACTCAGTAGCATTTATGTGAATGGACACCACAGGATTTCATCCACAGACTCCAAAATTTGGAAAAGTGAGAACCACCATGTACAGCATGATAAAAAGCAACAAAGGAAGGTAATGATCAGTAGCTTTTATTTGAATGGTCACACTCAAGTATTTCGTACACAGATACAAAAGTTAGAACCACCTGTACATTATCAAATAACTGTACACCACCGTAGTAGCTTTCACGTAATTGGCCTTCTTTTGGGGTTTTACCTGGACTACAAGTACAACTGTAAACTCATAAATGCATCGTCTGAAGTGATGCTTAACTACACGTCGTATATACCTGTATGCGACAAACAAAGTTTTTAAAAGGGTAAATAGACACAAAATAACTTACTTCTCATCAGCGCTATAAATCTGGTTTTCTTTTCTCAGACGGACGGCTTCCATACGACGATGTCTTAAGAGAGAATAGAAAATAAAATAAATACATACATATATTTATACAAAATGACAATAATGATGATAATCGAAAAAACTTGTCTTAAAACATTACATAATTAAGAAATTAAAATTGTGGCCGAGTTTTAACCTCAATTTACATGGCCAAAATAATCCATGGACACGATTATTTCCAAGCAAAATCTGACTTTTCCGTTGCCACGATCGTCATAATAGAGAGTGTTAGCATTGACAACGAGTACGACTACGAGAACGAGATTTTACCATTGACTATAATGCGCATGCGTTCTGCTCAGAACACGTGCTCAACTCGTTCTGGCAACTCGTTCCACGACGAGATTTCCTCCAAAACTCGAAGTGCGAAGAACGAGTTTTTGAAAGGTAAAGTTTATCTTTTGTAGCGGGTTATCTCTGCCATAGGTGTGTCCCATAAGCACTTAAACTCTTCATCGAAGGCCTGGGATGGTATTTTGGGGCATTTTTTTGTTCTGAATAGCACATTAATCCTCCTTCCTTTCTGTCAACATCGTGTCAAAATTTTAGACATGGGAAGCTCTCATGGTCTCCGTCTAGCGTGCTCATAAACTTAACCTTTTTCGTTTTTTTTACAGCTTCTTTCAAGACGAATCAACCAGAGACGTAAGTATTACTGTTTCTTTAATTATTTTTCATTCACATCATTTTATTTCTTACAGAGCATAGTCCGTACGAACCAAGTTTGTCACATCAAGAGGTCGCATTGTTTACATAAACCTAAGAATTACGGTCTCACATTTCAAAGTTTTTATGCCCTGTCTGTTTATGTTTCAGGAAAAGAAAACTTTTTATATGGAAGCGTCAGCATGATTCCTGTCTTTTACGTGAAGTCTTACATCTAGAACCCTACAATCAGAAACAGTCAGATAGAGGGAGAGTGTGGAGAGTAATTGCAGAGAACCTGAATACCAACACGCAGCACGATTTCAAGACAACAGATCGATCGTGTAGGGATAGATTTAACAAGCTTATGGAGGAATTTGAGAAGAAAGATCAAGAAGAAAAGAAAGCCTCAGGAGTAGATGCCGAATCATTTGAAAATGGCGCCTAAAATGACAATACTATCCCAAAATATTTTTTTTCGTGAAGTCGTACTCGTATGTCCTGCTTACACATTTTTTACAAGAACGACAACGAGTACGAGTACGAGATGGACTCGTTCTCGTACTCGTACTCGTTGTCAATGCTAACACTCTCTAATGCTTAAAAACCGTCTCCGTACACAACGAGCCATCAAAAACGCACATCTGACGGTACGTTTTCGTTGGCCCCGACATGTGTACTTCGCAGACTAAAGTCCAAGGCGTTTGTTACTTTTTTTTGCTAGACTCTCATTTTCCAGAAAGTAGAACTTGGGCAAGAATGTAAAAAATACCAGTTAATGTACTATCTGTTCATTTTTTCCAAATATTGAGCTTCTTTTCGTCCGAAACGTTTCACTCTCGTCTGTTCCCTTGTTAAAATTAACATATAGAATATGAGTAGTTTTAATGTCGGCGTTTTCGAGAACCTTCCTTTTCACCCGTCCACAGTAAAGTAATAAAAAACCCCGAAAATTTCAGGCGTTTTCGAAAACTTCCGTTTGTTATTGTTTTACTGAGGGCGCAACGCCAAATACAGAGAAAATGTTGGGTTTTAAACGGAAACGTATTATTGTAAAGGTCTTATATGCCTCACGCAAAACAAGGATTCATACCTGCTTCCGCTCATTACGAAGCCAGAAGATTCAAAAGTGGCGATTTCATCACTGGTGAGGCCAATTTCACCACGACGAGGAATTCTTTTACCCTCCTTGACATACTGGGCCATAGCTTCACCTTCACCGGGCAACAGCGCACCACCAAAGCTGTTAACAAAGGAACAAGTTAAGCGAAAAGCAAAACAACACTGTCAGCTCATTCTGTAGGGTTAGGGGATTGTGCAATCCTGAAAGCATTCCCCCTCCAACCGAGTCCCAACGTCGACGTCAGGTGACGGTTGAGTTTGTTGCTTGTTCTCCCCTCAGACGGTTTCCCCACAAAACTAATACGTCCAAATTCTAATTTGATCTGGACAGTGTCTCGAATAGACTCTTCCACGGATTTTTTTTACTGGGACTAGTTAGCGAAAATCCGCCAGCACGGCTAAACAGAACGCCTCAGAATTAGTACAGGTGCCAAGTTTGAACGTAATTTGTTGTTGAAAACTGACTCCACAAAGCTCCAGAAAGTCGGCGAATTCTACAGACGTTGTACGGTGGGGGAGGGGGGACGAGGACAATTTCGTGCCCCCCACCATAAAAACGGCTTTGAAATTACGCGATTTTGTGAAGCGCATTCTGATACACCTTTACCCCTTCCAAGTGTCCCCAACTAATAGATCCTTCCACGGTTTTTTCGAGTTTTGTTTAAGACTATTTGGCGAATATCCATTGACACTGCTGGAAATAGCACCTTAAAATTAGGAAACTTCCCAAGTTTAAAGGCGATACGTTAAAAGTGACCGAAGATACACGTATAATGATCCGATATGGATCATTATACACTTCTGGGAAACTGCCCACCTACCCCTCCCCTAAGCCAACATTAACACTTACTTCTCACTTAGGGCAACAAGTTGGCTTAAAGGAGGGGTAGGTGGGCAGTTCCCCAGATACGTACATTGTATGATGATCCAAACGGCCGAGAGTCACTCTCTCTAAATCGCGTTAATTTTAAATTTAAATAGCCCTTACTCTCTGATATCCTGATTTCCTGCATCTTGTACCAGTGGCACAGGTCCTATAACGCCATTATCAGCTTCTTTGAGTTGGTCTAAGAATCAAACAGTCAAATAAATATAAAATGAGAAGTGTGTGCCACGAATAAGTTAACGTTAGACGTAATTGAAAATGGCTGGTGTTAAAAGAAAGAGTTTCACTGAACGACAGTCGTCGTAAGCAACTGCCCTCCGCGCTGAGCTTCTTGACAGGTTACACCAGAATTCACCATTATCACATTGCCCATAATGCACTTTGTTTACCCCTTCCCCCCCCAAAAAGCATTGCCTTTATCTTCCCTTGGGACCACTAATACCCAGGAGAGATTGAAAACAATAAGTCGTATGCAAACTTCATTTTTTGGAGGGGGGAGGGGGCGGGTAAGAAAGGTGTATTATGGGCAATGTGAAAGTGGTTAATAACAAAGCCGTTATGTATTTAAAGATGTTGCAAACTTTAGTCTGTGGCGTTAAAATTAGAATTCTCTGACAAATAAATTCCTTGTCATTTTAAATTTTAAGTCGGAGGAAAGGATACAAATGCGTACAAAGTCCATTGTACAACTACACTAAGGATACCAACCTTTCTTCTTTTCAATCCAGGCCTCTTGCCACTCGACATCAGCATCTCCTTCTGTGTAGAAAAAGACACCAAAAGACCGTCGAGTAAATCACCATAGCTCAATAAGTTTTTAAAGATTTTACAATTTCTGACTCCGATAAATTAGGTTACAACTTTTTGCTGCAATAAGTACCTCCCTTAATAAGCACAGACCTGCACGAAACGGGTTCTAAAACTGGCTATGATGTGTTGCAGTGAGCTGAGGGAAATTTCCTTATGAAATCAATCCTCTATGCATTCAGAAAGAGTAAGAAAATTTAAATTGAAGATATGATCGTCACCGTGGTAATTGCAATTTAAGCAATTGCAAATAAACCCGAAAAAAATTTCGGGACTTCCACGGGATTCGAACACATGGCCTCCGCATTAGCGCTGCAGTATATTGTACGCCCGCAGTTCACATCATCTTCAAGTAAGAAAATTTGTTTGAAACATGTATTTTGTACGTTAAAGTGAATAGGGCATATGAATGTATGTGAATAAAATTCGCGTCCCCAACAAACGATGGGGTTGCAACAACGTTGCCGTTTTGTTATACAGCTATTTTAAAAAATCTCTAACTAAAGGTAGCAGGTCGTTTTGCCCGGATGTAAGTCGATTCGCCAGATGTTTATTTGAAAAAATGGAATAAGCGTGAACTACAGTGCACAGTGACTGCACGTCACAAAAAATATATCAAAGACACTGACTTCAGTTTGTTTTATTTACAATCTTATAGTATTTCTCGAATGTGATCATCGAGGTCGCTTGACTCTTTTTAGCAATCACAGTAGTAGAACCCAAGCTTAACTAAAAAATATTTCTGATACACTGTGTTGTAAAGTGTTATTTGTCACCGGGTGAATCGACTTGCGTCCGGGCGGAACGAACCCTGCCACAAATACCTTCAGATTCATCTTCACTTTCCGAGCTTGACTTATGCCTCGTCTTCCTTTTGCGATGCTTTTTGCTGGAAAGATAAAAATAATACAATGTATTACGAAACATAAAACAAAAGCGCTAAACTACTTTTTCCAATATTATCAGTATGTTACAATAAGTTGGTCCAGAAACTGAATATTCATACTTGTTTTACCCCTACCCATTCCCCTCAAGAAATTCCACTTCAATAGGGTCATCATTTTCTTTAAAAACGCTAGTCTATGAGAATGCTACCCCTCGTAAATTCCAATGACCACCAGAGGGTGAGTATGGATACTTTTTGAAACCACGGATTCAGCGTACAAAGAAAGGCATGTCCGATAGCCCAGGGCTACTGGATTTTGCTATCAGGATTTTGAAGCTAAAATTCAGAAGAACAGTAATTAATCCTGCTAATCAAATTTTTTTTCAGGCTGGTTAAAATGACTCTTGGGCTAGTACATGCTGTAGTACAGTTTGTAAATTACAGCTTGCCCAAATGGCAAGCTGTACAACTGACTCTCTATACACCCCAACATTGTAAATTAGCATACCAGGTACTGAGTCTTTCTGGTGGACTTCTCGAAGTTTTAGTTTGACTTACTTAACCTTGCATTTTGCACCCTGTGGGTAAGTCTACAGATTTGCTTTGGTCCAAGTCACATTGAAAAATAATGTGCACTCTGTGAGACTTACATATATCTAACTTTCCAATTTATAACTGACCTCAGATAGTAGATCAAAGCATCTAGACATTGTATGACGCAGGTAATAATTTAAATCATTAAACTTATTGTCACCTTTTCTTCTTATGACGTGATTTTCTTTTCTTTTTCTTGCTGGACTTCTTTTCCTTTTTTCTCCTTTTTTCATCTTCGCTGCTCTCATCTTCACTTTCACTATCGGCTAAAACACCTACATGTAACGAGTGTAAATGTAATAAAAGTATCAGCTGCGAGTGGAGCTAAAAAGGGAACAATTTGCTACACAGGGTGTGGTTTTTGGCCTCTCTGCCCTGATACAAGAATAATAATATATTTATAATAATAATATTTAATACTTATATTGCGCTTTTTCTATAAAAATACTCAAAAGCGCATTACAATATTATTAATAACTAAATTAAAAACCAGTAAAATTACCCGGTAAAATTACAATATTTAAAAATATATAAATAAATAAGTAAATAATCTAACTAAAAGCCTTTTTAAATAAATATGTTTTAACAGAGCGTTTAAAAGAGTTGATTGATGTTTCCTGTCTTATTGGCAGAGGAAGACTGTTCCATAAAAAGGGGGCAGCCATCGATAACGCGCGATCTCCCAAAGTCTTCTTCGTTCTTAGCCGAGGTCTTTCTAATAATATACCATTATTGTTACGGCGTAGTTGGTAACGTGAGTCCGGTAAGACAGAGACAAGATCCTTAAGATAGCTAGGCGCAACACCGTGAAGAATCTTAAATGTAACAAGGAGAATCTTAAAATCTACGTGCAAGCGCACTGGTAGCCAGTGGAGTTCTCTTAGCAAAGGAGTAACGTGACAGTACTTAGGTGCGCAGTAAACCAATCGAGCACTGGCATTCATGACTCTTTGAAGTTAAGAATACAACATCACTTGAGCTTGTCCTGAGGGTCTTAACCATTTCAATCCCAATTGTGACCAGAGTCAAATTTCAACACAATTTCCAAACAAAAAACAAAAGAACACAGTGTACCATGAAAACTTATTGCTGAAAAGATTTCAATTGAATCGTCACACCATTGGATTTCATCTGCAGACTCAAAAGTTAGAACCACCTTACAAGTCTCCATCATTCACTCACGGATTGCAATGAAAGGAACATAAGCGGGTGTTTACGTGAGAAAACACGCACCAGCACAATCGAGTTTCATACCGGGATGATTTTTTGGTTTCATACCATGTTTACATAATGACTGGGTCATTTCATATCTCAGGTGAGGATTTCAACCCTCAATCAGTACTCCTATAATGTCCAATTATTTTGGATCAAAGACCATCATTCTAGAAGGTCCTGTAGAATAAGGAGCAAATTTCCTGCAACCATTTCCACAATAATGGAGGATCTTCTGGCATGTTATGAACAATAACTCAATTGGAGATGGACTGACAAAAAAACATGAAACAAAACGAGCAAGGAAGAATCCTTTGCAGAAAATTAACACTTAACCCTTTAAGCCCCAATATCCACATACAAATTCTCCAAACTGACCTCTATATATTTCCTTTAAGAATGCGTTGAGAATTTGAGAAAAAAAAGATCAAAGCATTTTCTCTTAGATGATCATTTTATTAACTCTCATAACCTAATCTCTTGACAGTCTATGGATATTGTTCGGAGAAAATTGATGTTGGTTACCATTGGGACTTAAAGGGTTAATCTCAAGTTTCATTCGGCAACTGTCTTCAGGAAACAGCACCAAGCACATCAATCAAAAACTAAATGCAGTGTAATGTAAGGTTCCATGGACTGGTTCGCATTGTACTTTCGATTTGTCAAGGATACACGACAAATTTGTTGTGGCCAATAGATAAAGGATAAGCAACTTCCTTAGAAAAGAAAGAAACTTTTTGCAGAAGAAAAGAGATCAATCCCACAGACATAATGGTCCCCAACATGGTTACCTTTCATTGTTTTGGTACATCAATATGGCCGTCATGACATCATGAGACAACAACATAACCCAATCAGTTTTACTTTTCCCCTCATTTGAAAAGGCAAGCTACAATGAAGCCATGAATGATGCTATTTTCCCCTGTTACAGAAGCTGGCCAGATGTACACTGTAAGCTTTAAGTTCCAATGCACTTAAAGGTTTGTTGATTTTGTTAAGACACCAGTCAGTATCATTACCATTCTTCAATCACTGTGTAACGTCAAATGTACTCACCTTTATTCTTTATTCCATTTGATACTGCAGTTCTCATCTCTTCATCAGAGCTGTCAATACCATTTGACAATATTATGTGTGAATAAGATTTTTTTTCAGCTTCCATGTACATGTATTAAAGTGAAGCAGAAATTCTATGGCAAGCAGTAAGGAGTGGTTGGAGAGGGTGAGCTTAGTCAAAGTAAAGTTTTTAAACATGGCCTCCAAGAATTTTCAAATAAAGTTTCAAATACAGTTAAGTGTTATCGGTCGAAGCCGTAACACCCTCCTCGATCTCCATAACTCTTCATAAGATACTCAGCCTCATTCACTAATTATTGTTAATTATGGGAACTTATAAATGTAAATTTCTGGGCTGTCACCAAGATTTCAAGTTGCTGGGTATAAGCAAGCATTTTATCGGTAGGCAGCCCTAAATTGAATGGTTTGGAATTTTCTTTTTGTTTTATTTTCCTTTTGCCTCCTATGAAGATAGCCAAGGCCCATGATAATGGTAGCCAGGGAAAATCCTGTCGCCCTTAGCACCAGCCCAGAACTTTTAGAACCTTTTGCAAAAGATATAAAACTATACACTGAGTGTACATTAACCTCAAAAATTCAGCATATGCACAAGAAACTAAAGAAGGGAGGGGGGAGTAGTAGGGGGATGTTTATCCCAAAGGGGGAGCCCTGTTCAGAAGACTTGTGTTCCTAGAGTTGGTTTCCTTCCAAAAAATTATACATGTAGTTAACTGTAACCGCTTATTCTTGTAAAGAACAGATTAAACTCTCCTTACTCAGGAGGTGGTTCTCTAGGAGAGAGACCCCAAACTTCAATGACTCCTGAAGCACTGATTGCTTCACGTGCTTTCCTACGCCTGTGAAAAAAGAGAAACATTTGGTAGGTGTTGTGATCATGGCCATGAGATTAAGGCATTGGACTTGAAACAAAGAGAATCTTCACGTTCAAGTCCGGCTGTGACTACTAGCTGGAGTTGTTCTCAGTAGTTCTGAGTTCCAATCTTCTGCCATAGGTTTGAACATGGTTTGCTTCCTATCTCTTAAACTTTTTATGGTACATGTACGTTATTTGATTTATTTGTTTCAGTCATTTTTCCAGCCCCTTCAGACACTGAGCTATAAGTACTGCAGAGGGGTAGTGGCAGTAAATTACGTCTCTTTTTTTGTCGTTACAGTTTCTATAGAAACAGCATTTTGCTACTGAATTGCTAGTAAGCACAGTAAGAATTAACAAGGTATTTTCTTGAATGAAGTACGTTTTAAGCATGTTTAGTTTCCCGGTACCGAAAGCTCCGGGTATTCGTGACTGCAGTCATCAAAGTCAAGGTTTTTATTAAATCCCGATCTTTTGTTTTGAGTTCTTGTTTTCTCTGATAATAAAAAAAATTATTGAATGGACTAAACTTTTATTTCCTGTTCCTTGTGTTAATGATAATAAAGACGTGGTTTCGTTAGTAAGTATTGCTATTCTTTTCTTAGTTATTGCCTTATTAACTCATGCTAAACCAGTAGCATGCAAGAAAGCCAGTAAAAACAAATTCGTCTTGTCGAGCGCTCGCGACCTACAAACTTCAAACATCATTTTCAGCGTTGGTGCAACCAGATAACCATGTGGTGGAAAAGTTTGACAATAGAAAAATATATAAGCTATTGACTGACGTGAGTTTTTTCGCCTCCTTTTTTGTCTGCTTCTCCCTTTTTGCTTGTAAACTTGGCGCGACGGCAATGTTTTGCTTATGCAATTGGTTCATATACTAGACCGGAAATAAAAAGCTGACCGGATGTTAAATTTTGTGCTCATACACAGTGCATTTTGCCATGGTGTTGCAGCTAGCACATGTGTTTGCTCTGACCTGTATGTACAATATGCTCAGCATTCAAAGTAGTCCTACATGTAACTTGAGCCAGTGGATAACCACCCAACAAGGAAGGAAGGGAGAAAAAGTTTAAAGGACAAAATCCAAACAGGTATGTTACATGTCCTTATTATTATTTTAATAAATTTCAAATTATAGAAAAAGTGGTGAAAAAATACAAGAGAATTAACTTACTTGTCCATAAAGCTTTCTGGGGTGAGTCTTCTCTTGTGTCTGTGATGCCTGACAAAATTAATTACAATAATAGTAACATACATTGCACTACTGAAATGCTAATGCAGCTGATGTTGTTATAGCGGTTCCAGTGTCTTTACCAGATTTTTTACTTGGGGAGCTCCAGCACCCCTTCTTCTAAAAAATAGGGATAAAGTTATCTAATTATGTCTATGAAGACCACACAGAATGAATAACAAGTAAGAACCACTTTCCAAAACAGTCTGAGGAGAGTACTCAATGTATGAACCTACATGTATGAAAGATGTTAGGTGATTCAAGATGGCAGTTACACACCACTACAGCACGCAGTGAACAAGACTTAAATATCTTTTTCCTGTGAAAGAAGCAATTTATTATGTAGTCATAGCAATGGTGATCTTTTCACTTGTGAAGATATCATGCTTTCGTGCAAAATCTCACCTGGTATTTCACTGGTGTTTATATAATAAAAACATAATTATATGTAAACAGTCGTGACGAAACGAACATTCGGAATGAACGCATGATCATGCACTTTACCCGGGGTATCCAATCGATGAAAATCGATATCAGTCAATACCAATCAATATCAATTAATTGATTGAAATTGATAATCGATGACCACTCATGTGGTTATTGATATCGATTGATTGATTGGTTTTCTGATCATCGATTTCCATCAATTGAATACTCCGGATGAAACGGAAAGGCAGTGATGGGCAAGTGGGTTATTCGAGTACATGTGCAACGGGGTATATCCTTTGCGTTGAGAAGACTGGGTTGGAATTGTTTTACCAATTTCATCCCTAGGGCTTCAGGCAGCATCAGGAGCCCATCACAGCTAGCATGAATGACGTCTGTTCAAGGTTGCTGTGCCAGTTGATAGCAATCGCTGAACAATTTTTGTGTGGTTATTGATTGATCATCGATTGACTGATACCAATCGAGACCAACTAACTAATTTCATCGATTGATATCGATTGATCGATTGCTTTTCCGATCATCGATTCCATCGATTGGATACCCCGAGACTTTATCATGACACTCGTCCAAAGCCACAGCCCCAAAGTGGCCTGGATTCTGGCTTCTCTTTACACTCCATAATTCTATAAATTACCGTAGGATTCCCGAAGAATCTGCAAAAATTAGGAGTGACAGGTTAAACTATAAATGAGATAGCAATGCACGTACCGAAAACGTTCACGGCTTCCGCTTCTTTCCCTGCTTCGGCTCCGACTTCTCGATTTTGAGCGTGATTTTGAACGAGGATACCGAGTTCTCCTGTGTTCATGTCTTGGAGATGGACTTCTGTCTCTCCTAGAGGAAGAATTCTCAAAATCTCTCGCCATTTTGCACCAAACCTTTCTAGTAAGAAAACATGGCAGACGCACGACACAAATGGCAAGAAAGAAGAATGGAAACGAGGTTTTTGTTTTTGTGGTTTCCAGTGCCCTCCCGGTGATTTTTCGTGACTCTCTTCATGTCGCACATTTTCAAGTCGCGCTCAAATCACATAAACATCCTTTTGACTTGGTTTCCCTCTGACGTTAGTTCTGTTACAATACGGTATGAAAGAAGTATGAAAGCGGAAGGTTTACATATCTAGAAGTACTTGAATTTAGTAATGATTGCTTTCTACAGCCCTCATAATTTGTAGGTACTCTCCAAGGTACCACAGTAAAGTGGTAAAGTGGCAAAGTGGCAGCTAAGTTCTGTTCCTTTTTGCATTTCACTTACACGCGTTGACTATATTACATTGAAAAAAGGAACATATTTATAGGATATTTTCAGTAAATTTTTATATTCCGCTACATTGGTTGCCATCATAGCAAGGGAGCAACAAAGATGGTAAGTATCCACCCAGGGGTGTTAATTCAAGACGTACCTGGGTCTACTAATATCCCGGGGGGGGTAGGGTTTTTCAGCCGTTTTGGTCATAAATTGGGTATCGATTTTGGCTATTTTGCCGCCATTTTGGTCATAAATAGGGTAACGATTTTTACACTGTAGTCTTGAATACACTTTTTTAGAAGAAGCTACTTCCTTATCATGTCCCCCTAACCTAATAAAAGCAGATAAACATTGCCTTTAACATTGGTGTGAACTAGGGAAATAATTATAAGGCAGGTCTGAAACAGGGTATTTATTTAAGGGTCAGGTCATAAATAGGGTATCAAATTTTTGGGTTTTGGGAAGCGGGCCGCACACACCTACCCAATTTTTCTGCGAGTACCCCCCGGGACTAATATGTACTCCCAGGGGCCCCACTCACATATTTTAATGACGTGGGGGTCCGACAGAGGTTAATATTTTATACCCAAAAAAATCCCAACTTCAGAATTTGTCTACCCCAAAAAATCCCTACTTTTTTTAGCATACCCCAAAAAATCCCTCAGTGTTTTTGCATTAGCAAATTTTATTATATATTTTCTGGAAAGCTAAAACATGTCAACTTCAACTTTGGTTTTAGTCAAAAACAAAACTATACAAAAGCAAATACAAAAAGCTCGCATGACTGTTATAGTGTCTCTTCACCCTATCTTCTGCGACAACTTTACAGCAAGATATTCATTATGACATCCACAGCATGTCTTGTCCTTAGCACATTCTTTGCTTGCTATTGTACCGAAACATTCCTATGTAACAGACGTCATGGCATCAGACTTTTCACCATGTTTTTGTGCAACTGATATCTCAAAAGGTGGACAGACAATGTTATGTTACTAATATTTTCAAGAGAACTTCTTCATACAACAAAAATGGGATCACAACTGACTGGACCTCTTAGCTCTTGCTGGAACTCAACAGCATTGACTCCCGGTTTGAGTTTAGTTTACAAAATCAGTTTTCCTTGCCTTTGTTTTTACATTTCTCTCTGGATTAGATGCGTGTGAAGTGCCGGTAATTACTTTTCACATAGATTACAATCTCAGAAATATCCCGTAATTTCACACAAGCAGTAAATTGTGCTTATGTTATTGTTGATTTGAGCTGATGAAAAATACAATACCCAAAAAAATCCCTGTGTTGTTTTTGCGACCCCAAAAAATCCCGGCATCTTTCATAGACCCCAAAAAATCCCTTTTGGCCAAAATGTCAGACCCAAAAAAATCCTTCGGACCCCCCGTCATTAAAATATGTGAGTGGGGCCCCTGGGTATGTACTAGTGTCTAGTTTACACTAAAACAGGAAAAGGGAGAGGGACGAATGTGTGGGTGTAATTTGAGACCATTTTAGCATACAAAATGATGGGTACCCTGGAAGCAGTGGTTTCTCCAGGCCGGACGCTATGGTAGCGTCCTGCGTGGAGAAACACTCTACTGTCCCAAAAGATCTTAACAAACAGTTCTCTGTCCTTAAGAAGTGCAATAACAAGTTCAAGCGGTTAGTGCATAAAATTTTGCTAATTAGGAAACTAACACCTTCTCTTAATTAATCGGACTCAATTCAAGCAAAACTTTTTGCGTGACTTTTGTTTATTATTTTCATATATGCTAATCATCAGCGAGAAAACCATTTTTGACAGTTTATCAGCAAGCAATTTGAACTTGAAAATGGTGTCAAGATGACAGCGAAACATCTTTCTTTCTTGTCCACATTTTGTATATTTATATTCATAAATCTCTTTATTTTTCTGTAGGTTACATTCATGCATAGTCTTGTGACAACTAAATGACTGACGATTTTGGAAAGCAATAATGGAAGAATCTTGTGAACATCACAGTACACATGTATGCGATTGTTCATCAAAGCCTTCATTATATACCCAGTCTTTGACTGAAATGGACTTTGAACGAGGCATCTGGCAAGCTGCTCTTGACAACAATGTGAAACGGATCACCACAATTTTGGACAAGGGAGGGGACCCTGATGCACAAGATGGTTCAGGATATACAGCCCTGGTGAGAAAGCTAGTTTGTGGTAGATATTTGTTTAGCTATAATTCTCAGGGCCTTTCTGTTGTTCTGTAGTGGAGATGAAATTCCATACATCTTTGCCAGTAAGTGTTTTATTTTTTTATCCCCTATTCCCCAACCACCAACTCTACTACATGTTTTCCATGTGATTCCATATTCTTTCTAGCATTATGCTAGTCAATGAACATCTTCTGTGTGTGGTGAGGGGATTAGACTAGGAGGCTCTACGCTTGTCAGAGACGTATCAACAGTTCTCCTAAAAACTGTACCGACTAAACCATTCTTTCTGAAACGAAAAATTTTAAAACTATTTTGAGAAGCGGTACAAATCGAAATCTGTGCCGCTTGTCACACTCAAAGTGATGGATTATGTTACGTGTGAAATCATGCAGAAAATCAACCTTTAGACATCAACGCACGCTTGTTTGTTTCATACAAAAAACATTTTCTGTGAAGTTTAGTGAACTCTGACTCAACAAGCCAACACCAAAAATTTTTTGCCTGCTTAACTAAACACTGTACTAGAAGCGAGAGTGCCTGGCCGAGTGACTGGGAATTTTTTTTTCACTTGCGTGAAGCTTAATGTTAGTTGCCTTGGGCCACCCGGTGCCGTTAGAGCACAGCCTTGTGGAGGTATCAATACTGGTGACATTGCATAGGCTCACTTGCACTTCTGGAAATTGATGATCAAACCATGTTGTGAACTCTTTGCCATTCATCTTTTTAGCATTACGCTAGTCGCAGTGGCCATAAAGATGCTTGTAGTTTGCTTCTTGAGAGGGGAGCAGATGTGAATGCTCAAACTAGGTCAGGCAGGGCATCATCTCTGCACAGAGCAGCATACTCTGGACATGTGACAGTGGTGAAACTTCTCATCAAATATGGGGCTGATCCCAGGCTGAGTGACAGTGATGGACAGACTCCATTGCATAAGGTACACTAATATTATTTGTGTCTTTATTTCATAATTTATCATTGACAGTAGCAGTGTGAGTGAAACAGGCAGAAACCACCATAGCCTAATATAATTAACATTTTGCTAACAGCACCTGCTGGAGGGGGGTGAGGGTACCTTGGATTTAAAGTGACAGGAATGATTGAGTAAAAATGAAAGTTGAGCCCCTCAAAACAACTTGGGCTAGAAGCAAGATCCCAAAAATCCTTTGGCCCAAAATTGAACCTCGAAAAGTCACATCATCAGTATGGAATTTCTGTGCTCTTTTCTCAGACATCATTTTGCTGGGAAACCTCTGGTGGCTGCGCAAAATGTTGGCTATTTTTTCAGGCTAAGTACAATGGTTTAGTTTCCTTTTTATTCTTACTACTTTTTACACTTGGGGGTGTGACTGATTTGTTTTCATTAACTTATTTTCAGGCTGCTCAGAAGGCGCACAAAGAAGTTGTTGAATTGTTGTTAGATTTGGACTCTAGTCTTGTGAAAGTGAAAGATAAGAATGGAAGAAAACCAGCTGACTTTGTTCCCTCACATGAACAGGAACTACGACACATGCTAAAAGCTGAATAAATTGTGCATGTATTGGTCAGTGAATTTAAGGAAATGCCATCCTTGGCATTCATTGTGATACTTTTCTTACAAAATTGACGTTTGTTCCTACTCTTATCAACATTAGAACAGGAGAATAGACCGGTTGGTGATGATGATGAACTTAGATAATGTAAGTGTCAAGAAATCTTGTAGCTGGCCTGATAAGGCCTGCTAATAGGGAACATTTTATTTTCCTACGAAAGCCAGAAAAACTCAAAGATGAAAAAAATGGTGCTGCCATTTATAATCTTGAGTACCCCCTGGCTGTGCACAACCTTCTTTTCTCTTGGTTCACACATTGTAACTGAATAAATGAAGGGGCAGTTTCAATAGCGAGTTACCTCAAATATGCCCCCTTTGTGGTTAGTGTTGATGACAGACTCCTCATACATTATCTCTTCTCAGGGAAAGAAGTGGAATCATTGATAGTAAATAAAGATAAAACACCTTTTAAAAACCAGTAGTGTATTTATTTGCATAAATAAACAAGAGATTGTCCTGTTGTAAATGTATGTATTTCTCCATGATGGAACCTTGCTTTAGGATCACACTATTAATCCTAAGTGCTAATTTAAATAATAAAAAGCTAAGAGAATATCGAATTAATTACCTTCATTTTTTTTGTAAACGACTATGAAAAAGATATAATACCCTGTCAGACATATTTTCATAGTACAACAGAAAATTATTCTCACACAATCAAGAGAAATAGAGATTATGTATCATTTACTAGCCCTTAACATCGATTCTCATCAAAAACAGATCCATTTTAAATCATTAATTTGGGCCTCTTTGAGGTGTTGGTTCTAATGGCATTCTTTACTACATTTTAACCTCTCTACAATGGCCACTTTGGGGACAGAAGGAAGTGGCCACTGTAAACAGGGGGCCGTTGTAGAGAGGTGTTAATGAAGAGTCAATGTGTGGATTTTTTGTTTGCTGGGACGAAAAAGTGGCCATTGTAGAGAGGTGGCGTTAGTGGAGGTTCAACTGTATAGTATTGCAAATTGCGGCTGTCATGGTTTCTTTATCATTATTCACTTTTGTTTTTTCGGAGCTCTCTCTCCTTCCGGTATCGGAGAAGCGTGCCCAGTGAAGGAAAACCAACCACAAAAGTTTGTACCAGCCACTTGAAACTTGTCAAACGAGAGAACATCATCCGCCTACAGGACAAACAATAATTTTATTTGTTAGCAGGAAAATATAAAAATATATGTGGACATAAGATTAACCTACCCAGCATTACTTAAAATGCTAAATTTGACTGTGGGTTATGCAAAGGGGATCAAGGGGAAAATAATACAACAAAAATTGTTGACAAAGAAAACAAAACAGAAAGAGAGAGTAGAGGTGGAGAGGTCATTTCTAAGGGCTGCGTTCTTGTTCCTTAAATTCATCATCACCATTATTAGGACCTTCTCCCCATGTGCAGAGTAGAGCAGGAAATCCTACTCCTCTGAGGGATGAGAATATTATTGAAGAAAGAGTCCTTACCTACAGACTCTGTATGCAAAACCAGCCTCCAGAAGATGGACCATTATTGCAAATCTGAAACTAATAGGAAAAAAGTTGTTAAAATGACATCAATTGCAGCTGGATTAAATCAAAAGCAAATCGGCACCAAAAGTAAAACTACAGTCTCTGAAATTTCTGATATAAAGTAGGCACCAGTAGGGGTCCTGTAGGTGTACAAAATTGATATTTTCACTTAAAATGAAGGTGTCTGTGTAGACTGTTTATTATACCGACCTCCTTGTATTTCCCCCTGAGATTATTAAGACCAAGTGCTTACTGTAAAAGGTTGCCATCTTGGTTTCAAATTCAAGTTTAACCTTGGGAAGAGTATCAAATCTAGCAAGGAATCTGGGGGAGGACAGGCGGGTGGTGGCCCAATAGACTGTGGAACAGGGACGGAAGGGGTGCAGGAGGCAGGATGTAAATGGGCAAGAGGGGGGAGTTCCAAAGGGTAGGAAGCACTAGAAATGGGGGAAATGTTTAAAAATAAAAAATGCTTACTATTTTGCAATCAATAAAGGGCTTAAGGCAGGAAGGTGGTCATCAAAATTACGAAATTAATTCATTGAAGCTTGTGATCCTAAATATGATAAAGTTTGACTATGTATGTGCAGATCGAGCTCTGTTGTTAGTTTTCTTCAAGAATTTAAACCACTGTAATGTGCGACTGAAAAAAAAATTTGAAGCCAAGTATTGTTAAGTCACGGGGCCCAATTTGTTTGGCTGACCATCCTTTAGTACCTCAGGATTTTTTCTAGGTACTCCAGTCCTGTCAGCCTGATATGACCTAATATATAGTTCAAGCCAGGGCTAAAAGCAAAGCTCTTGTTAAAATACTTTTACTTTACTCAAAAAATGAAATCGTGTAATGCTAAACGGTGATGGAAACAGAAACAGCAAAAAGTAAAATTAGGTCTAATTAGAAAAAAAAAATCAAGAACTCTGCACACGCAGCACACTTTTTTGTACATTTCTTTGCTGTCGTTGTTGTGACATGAACTTTTTAGTTACACATTTTATGACGAAAATGTCGTATGTGCTCCCCGAAAAATTTGTTGCTTGTATTCCTGTTTTGTATTCCGACCTCCTTGTATTCCCCCCGAGATTATTAAGGCCAAGTGCTTACTGTAAAAGGCCGCCATGTTGGTTTCAAATTCAAGTTTAACCTTGGGAAGAGTATCAAATCTAGCAAGGAATCTGGGGGAGGACAGGCGGGTGGTGGCCCAATAGACTGTGGAATAGGGACGGAAGGAGTGTAGGAGGCAGGATATAAATGGGCAAGAGGGGGAGTTCTAAAGGGTGGGAAGTGGGAGAAATGGGGGAAATTTTTAAAAAACAAAGATGCTTACTATTTTGCAATCAAAAAAGGGCTTAAAGCAGGAAGGTGGTAATCAAAGTTATGAAATGAATTCATTGAAGCTTGTGATCCTAAATATGATAAAGTTTGACTATATATGTGGCAAAGCTCCATTGTTAGTTTTCTTCAAGAATTAACTACTGTAATGTGCGACTTTGAAAACAAATTGAAGCCAAGTATTATTATGTCACGGAGCCCAATTTGTCTGGCTGACTATCCTTAAGCACCTCAGGACTTTTTCTAGGTACTCCGGTCCCGCTACTGAAAAGGAAAGCTCTCATTGAAATACTTTTACTTTACTCAAAAAATGAAATCGTGTAATGCTAAATGGTGATGGAAACAAGAACAGCAAAAAAAAATTGGTCTAATTAGATAAAAAATCAAGAAAATCACTTTTTTTGTACATTTCTTTGCTGTCGTTGTTGCAACGTGAAACTTTTTAGTTACACATTAACCATTTTATGAAGAAAATGTCGTATGTTCTCCCCCCAAAATTTGTTGCTTGTATTCCTGTTCACTTTTTTTTCACTGCTGTTCATTTTCACCTTGCTGACCACTAGCATTTCTTATTTTCTCACTGCCACTGCAAAATTTTCACATTGTTCTTCCAATGAAATTCATCGCTTTTGTTTTTTATCTCTCGCTCTAGCTCTCTCTGTTGCTCTTTTTCTTATTGAGCTTCTCTATCCTGTCACCTACTTCCTTGTTTTCTATGTCTTTCTCTTTCTCTATATTCCAAATTTGTGGACACGACAATTAATCTAAGCTAAAATCAATACTTTAGACAACAAGGATGCAGAAACAATTTCCGCTTTCTGTTTTGTCTTTAATGACTCTTTAATAATTGTCTCTGCTTCACAAGACATGGGTGGCCATGTGATTTCCCGCCAAAAAAGCCTAGAGTTGCATTTGTTTGGTATACCTGTTGATTGACTTATTTTACATTGGTATGCCTGTGGTGCAGACGGATGGTCACATGACAAGAAGTCACTACCAAAATTTCTTGGATGCATAGATAACCAATTTTTCTTACCTATATGGTGCTTGCTACAAGTGCTTTGCACATGTGAGAGGCCCGCAAAAAATACAGTTTGAGTGACACTTCAAGTACTCACCCAAGTCTTAATGCTTTCAAATAATTGGATGCTAAATATGCTAACACTTTTCCTACTGGTCCCAATGCTTGTAAAGGTAGAGCATCTACATTGTAGCAAACAAACTGCAAGAAATAGGGTCGGTGTAATAAATGCAATCAAGGAGCACAGAAGGTAGGGCTCTAGTGACACCAGGTGGTCCCTGGCACATAACATTTGCTCCTGGGTGACTGGACAATCACATTTTTTTCCCTAGAAATCATGGGCTGGGTACCCTGGATTTTGGAGCCTTGGGGTCCATTCAATTTTTTCTTAGAGCACAAGTTTGGGACAACAGTTTTGAAAGCATAGTCGTATTGTGATGTAGTTAAAGGTAACCCTGCAACACTCAAGCCTGTTCTCTACGAAGCAGGGTTGTCACTAAGATTTCAAGTTGCCGGGTAAATACAACAAGTAGGCGGGGAATCAAAAGGCTAGGGATTTCTTTTGGATCTATTTTTCTTCTATTTTCCAATAAAAGTAGCCGGGGGCCACTCTCTTAGTAGCCGGGGAAAATCCCCGGCCCCCGGCTCTTAATGACAACCCTGATGAAGAATGGTCTATTTCTGAGTTCCAAAACCTCTCACTTTCAAAACAAGGCTAAGTGCAAAACCCTTCTTGTGAAAATGAGTTTTATTTGCATAAGAATAAAAATCATTTTCATATCAGTGGCTTTGCACTTAGAATTGCTTTGAAACAGAGGCTTTGTAATTTTAGTTATTTGGAAATAGTTGATATACTATTTATTGCATAAGACTCCAAATAAAAGACATGTATGTATGTATGTGTCGCTGGATTGACTATTATGGGGTTGCATTTTTATAAGAGTTACTAGAATGGGGTAGCACATTTTCAGGATTTTGGGGGTCAGAAAATTAAGGTATGTAGGCATTTATAAATAGATTTACACCGCATTAAGTTTAATACATGTGTCCGTTCATTTCAGGATCACCAAGGCATACACAGAAAGTGACTGAGCTGGGATTGCCAAAATTACTTTTTTCCAAAAGCGACTAAGATGGGGATGCGACTAAGATGCTCGCAGGCTAGACACCCAGACGATCATGGTCCACCTACTTATGACTCCTGAGTTAAAACCATTCATAGTAATACACTTATAAATTGTTGCCTACACAAGCCACCTGACAGCGTAGATCAATGATCTTTTTGAAAAAGATTTTTGGGTCATCCTCGGTGTAAAAACCCGAGAAGTTTTTCTTTGCTTTCTAGTTATTATTTTCCTTGGCTCTATTGTGTTGAATTGTCACTGGCTTCTTTGTATTAATTGCTTTAGTACTTCATTGGTGTGGTTCACAGGATTTTACACCGAGTATGAGCAGAGGTCACCCAGGCTCACTATTTCTGTCACGTACGGGTTTCCTCTAACATGAGTACAGTATGGGGCGAGGTTTAGGTCTGGAAATTTGCTAGAAAATGAAGATAAAAATCGACGAAACTTATCATGTGACGAGTTGTTGTTGTCCTTTATATGCACACGAAGTTTCGGAAAAAATAGTCTCCTTCATTTTTCCTACATAGTATAGTGGGTTCCCTATGGCATGAGCCAGATTGCCCATTCTCCAACAGAAACAGCTGCTACACGAATCATAAAATAGATATCTTACCCAGTATAAGATCAACAGAAATATAAGGAAAATGCTCAAAGGCAAAGGCGCTAGCTGAAAGAATTCCCGTTCGTCAGTTTTCGCCTCTTCTTTTACATTTACCCGTTTCCTCGAAGAAGGAGCCGGGGGTGCCATCTTGGAACTCTGGCTCGTGATCTCGGGCTCGTGATATCAGCGGTAATCAGCTGGGTAGGGTAGTCTACACGAGCCTCCCACGGTCCCTCCCACGGGGCAGACAAGACGGGTAGAAGTTATGGAACATTTTACTTTTGTTGTGGCGGGTATGCGCAATCTAGTTTGGGTAAGAATTTTCCCTCCCCCAAACTTCTGGAGATATATTAAATTTTGTTCCCCGATATATAAGAGTGTAAGATTTTTCCCTTAGCATTATACGCCATAATATTTTTTTATTCAGTGCACTGAGGAATGATATAAAATATTTTCCACAGGTACAGGAGCCCATCAAATTTGATGGGCTCCTGACAGGTACCGTATTTATTCGATTAACCGCCCTGGGCGCTTATTAAATTTTTGGACTTTGAGAGTGGGCGCTTATTCGAGGTGGGCGCTTATTAACTTTTTCTGTCTTTAGGATGGGCGCTTATTCGAGGTGGGCGCTAATTCGAGGTTGGGCGCTTATTCGAATAAATACTGTATTTGCTATTTTCCTTGCAACATTTTTTCCCTCGAAATCAGTCTGCAGGATATTCTTCTCTGAAATCACCCATATCCCCCCTCCCTCAAAATGAAAATGGTCGAGGTAAGGAGCTGTTGCACGGGACGATTCGCACCTTTCGATAATTAATAGCGCAAAACGTCGTTGCAATATTGGAACAATATTGGAACTGTTCAAAATAATGTCGCAACAATATTGCAACGCTTTGTTACGCTGGAAATCGACGTTGCAAATCGTCCCTTTGGCATGGGAGGCTGTCGAGAGAATTGTTTGGCGTCGGGGGTGGGAGTGGGGTGTAGTATGATTATTCACTGTAATGACAATGATCATGACAATGATAATGAAAAAAGTGTTTTCAATGTATGTAGGAGCAAACTGTCGTTGGGTGCCCCTGGCCAAGAAGAAAAATAACGTTTCAGTGCTCCAGGCACAACGTTTTTCATAGGCGACCTGAAATCGTAAACGGTCTTCAGGCACAGGCGTCAACAAAACCTGGATCGGACCGGATAACATCAACTCCTGTATTTTAATTTCTCTAAATGAAGAAAGGTTAGGGATAGGGTTACAGGGGTTGATCCAATTCGGTCCGATCCAGCTTTAGTCAAGGCCTTCAATCCCCGGGGGGATACTCCCAGACATTACCTATACGAGTATGTACCGCCCAACGGGGTCGTGATTTTGAAGCTCCTGATTTAGAACGGGGTATCCATTTCAGAGGCGTTTTCTAGAACGGGGTATAATATTTCGAACGCACGAAAGCTCCAATCAGGTTAGCAGCCATTTGAAATTATTCAAGGACAGATTGCTTTTAAAAAAAAGGTTCCATGCGTTAACAAGCAAACTGTTGTACTCTTGTTGCACCCTGCGTTTTAGCGTGCAGGGCGGGCGTATTTGGCGCGAGCCGCGAGCGCTGACTGCGCCATCTTGGATAATTGGGCGCGCGGAAGTCTGAATCGAGTCCATAATGTACCCGAGGGGGATGGAGACAGGCTCAAAAGAAAGGGACGGGGGAGGAGAAGGAAAATCGTTAGCTTAAGAGCGTGGTTCTGTGCGTGGTGAGAGATTTTGCGTCATAATTACCCGCATTGTATCCACATGCATAGGAAACGTGCTCCGGATAATTATGAAGAAGCATTTATTTGATGTGCAAGTCAAACAAATAAAGAAATATCTTTTTAAAAAACGGGCTATTTCAATTTACAAACTTTCTAAAACGGAGCATAAAAAATTGGCCCATTTCTAGAACGGGGTATCAGTTTTAGGGCGAATTCTAGCACGGGAATAAAAAAGTGGTCTATTTCTAGATCGGGGTATCAACTTTAGGGGAAATTTTTTTTAGAACGGGGTGCCAATTTGGAGTCCCAGGCGGCACATACCCAAGCAAAAAAATACCCAATTGCGCCCCCCCCCCCCCTGCCTTATGCAGTTTCGCCACAGCGTACATAGAATCTTGTGTGGTTAGCTTACAGAACGAGAAATATACATGCCGACAATGTTTCTCTTTTTCACGCTCTAACCATACTTTATTCATCCCGGCATATATTCATCCTAATCCACCAGCCCCTATTTGTTCAAAAGGTGGGTAACGCTGGCACCGGATATGTCTCTATCTAGTGGCTAATGCAACTGGTTTTCATTACTGTACTTTGGGAATTTCTGGGTGGGGATGTGCCGCAGGGACCCTGGAACCCTTAACCTATACCAGAGCTAGCTCAGCTGAATTTGACTACCCTATACTAGAGTAAACTCCCCAAATCCCCTCTATCCTAGAGTAGCTGATTTCTAGAAACTACTGAGGTCTCTAGCACAGTCCAGCCAAAACAAAACCTTATACCACAGTCCTTAGTCTAGATAAAATCTTCAACTGAACTGATCAGTTTCCTGAAAAATGATACCCTATTCTAGACCCAAACGCTCTGATTTATATACCCCATCCAAGAGTAAACTGCTTGAAAACCATACCCTTCACAGCGGCACATACCTATATAGCACATATATGGCAGTAACCCCCCCCGGGGATTTATCCGGTGAATAGCGCTATCTGCCCTTTAAACAACTTTCTGGAGCCAGTTGTATGACTCATTCGAGTCGTACCACTTGAAAGGCCCTCTCGCTGCACTAACGAGATGTAGCCAATTAAGAAATTTTACTTCATTTTATCTCAGTCAAACCAGAAGCATATACTGGCCCCGTTCGGGGTTATATGTTTCTGTTAAGTAGACATGGCCAGAAACTCAAAACCCTAGCTATATCCTGCGTTTCTGATTTCACACAGACACATGTTACAGCTTATATCAATTTAGTGGAACCCCGCCTTACGACCACCCCGTTTATAAGACCACCTCGTTATTACGGCCATATTCTTTCAAACCAAACGTAAAAAACATTGAGTCATTTTATTATTTTGAAGACCCCGTTAATGCGACCACCTCGTTATTACGACCAGGATTTTATGGCCCAACGGTGGTCGTATTAACGGGGTCCCACTCTTTACTGTTAAACTATCCCTTGTAACAACAATTATACTACCAAACATTTTTGCTTTCATTAATAGCAGCTTAAGATATTACATGACAAGGCCCTATGGAAAGTTAAATAATTTTAAGCAGTGTAATGTGTTTGAATATAATTTAATTTTGACTACTTTAGTCAGGGGCACCCAGCGACTCTTTCCGTAAAATAACAGTTCGAAGGAGAACATATTGCCTAGAAATTTCTAAAGCTTGACAAAAGCTGAAAATTTCAGGATAATTGTTCCATTCGTCTAAAATATTCGGAGGCTTAACCACGATTTTCGGAGGTTGTGTTATTCACATTTTAATACCAAGATATTGCGATTATTGTTAAAAGAGGTCTCCTAAAACTTTCGGTATAAAGTCAAAACGTCCCCTATAATTTTCTAACGAAAGCTCGGCTACTTCATGCCCTCGAACTTTCGACTGGACCCATAAGGGTAGCAAACGCTTCGGGATGAGACGAAAAAGCCACCTAAAACTCTCGTGACGTCCAAAGTTTCCCTAAGACATCTGAACAGATAAATAGTTTTTAGGGCAACTCCAAATTAACCAAACAGGCTTCCAAAGCACAGAGAAAGCCATCTGAGACATTTCTGGCGTATTTGGAAACGTTCGGTCGTTGGGTGCCCTTGTTTAGTCTCTTTATAAAGTTTAGAGCTGTTAAAAGTAGTCTACTATGTTGAAATTTAATAAAGTTTTTTAAAACGGTATCTCTCTTGTGTTTTTATTGCTAGCAATTATTAGTCGCGTGTTTTAATTGATCCTTGTTAAGTTATTTGTTTTATAATAATACGTCAAGATTCTCTCCCTTGGGTCTTTCCTGTAGAGCTAATTTGTATTCAACTTGTGAACTCGCATAATTAACTGATTAACCGTGCGTGAAAATGACAAGACTTTAATAGTTTTTCATTTCCTCGAGATAGAACGGAGAAAACGTCAGACAAAATTGAAATAGAGTTTTCAGTTCTACTTTGTGTATTTTGTTTATATATATCCGAGTTTTAGAGCTCAATAAGAAGACATAAACTAAACGGAAATAAATACTTTTCAACTCCACTTTGTGCACATGTGTTTTGTTTATTTATATCTGAGTTTTAGCGCTAAATAAGATATAGGAAGCCGTTTCTCGCGTTGCTAGGTGATCGCTTCTCTTATTCCTATTTTCCTTTTAATAGACTGTCCGAAAACCGAGCTCAAGTCACTTCACGGGCAAGTCTAGGCAAGCCTATTGTTCCTATTGTAGTAGAGTGACGCTCATTAGTAAACCTAATCCAAATTAGTATGCAGGAAGACACTGACTAGGCACTTAATTAGTATGCAGGAAATCCATTTTTTTTCTCTAGGTTATCACAATGGGTGACGTCATTGACTAGACCCATATGCCTATCAATTAAGGGAATCCACTTTCTGCGAGGGAATCCAAAGGGAATCCACTTTTTCCCTAGGTTATAACAGTGGGTGACGTCATTGACTAGACCCAGCTAGACCTTGCTAGACACCAAAACGGTCAAATTTCAACATAGTATACTACTGTTAAACAAGACTTAATTCGAACAACAGTAAAGATGAGCTTGCAATAACGTTTTCAGAGGCTGCGATCCCTTTGGTCGGCACTAAGGAATACGTTGCCTGTTTCGCTGGACAAGGGTAACGAAGGCTCTGGGTACAAGATTGGTTAGTAGTGGTTCATCCAGTCATGTCCAGTGATGCAAGGATACACAAATTTGCCCTGAGGACATTTATTTATGACTAGAAGTAATCATAAATTAATGAGTGCGTTCGAGTTTTCTTAGCTCCAGATAAGCTTTTGTGTCGTCAAACATTATTTCAAAATCATGGAAGAGATCATGAATTAAAAGGTAAACATTTTTTTCTTTAAAAAATGCTCTTCGCGTATACGGCTTCAAAACATCTCACTCATTAACTCTCTACTCCTAACATGTCTTATTCTCCCTCAAGCATGGTCGATAAAAATGTAAAGTAGATCTTAAAAAGTTCTGTGTTCTTAAAAAGATAAATATGACACTACAAACTTCGAAAAAATGGTAGCCTCGAAGGTTAAAAAGTCCTGGCTTCTTGCGTGACACAATGACTTGAAGTGAAAACAATGATCATAGTAGCCTGCGAGCAAGCTCTCCTATTTGGGCGAGTGAAACGAATCTCGCGAGAACGCGCAAGCAAGCGGCGAAGCTGCGAGGGGCAGGGGAAATGCCTTTCCTTGGCCCCTCGCTCTCGTGTTCTCGCGAGGCTTGCTTCGCTTGCCCAAATAGGAGAGCTTGCTCGCAGGCTATGGTCATACGAGCGACGCAAACATATTAGGTTTTTGCTAGATTACTGATGTGAGAGAACAGGACAGAATCTTTTGCCATTGTGCAAACTTTTCATGTCAAGATTATTTTAAGTTCATGAAGGTCAGTTCAACATGTTTTAAACTTAGCTTGCTTTAGCAAGCGAGATACTTATCATGCAAGACGTGAATAAAGCATTACAGTTGTAACAACTTATGGTGACTTATACTGATAGGCTCAAGTTTACTTTATCCCAGAATATTTTTCGTGCATGTAAGAGGTTAAACTATACAAATATGTAAATAGACTCAAACGTACGGGTAAACTTCTCAAGGCACAAATGTTACCTGGGCCGAGTTGTTCAAAGCTGGGTTAAGATAACCCAGGGTAAGTGCGAGATTTAAGTTCAGATTTGAAAGCTTAAAAAGCACTTTAGTTTTAATTCTTTTTGTCTACAAGTTGATGATTGGAAGCTCTAAAAACAACAGAGAAAATTATCCGAGAAAATGTTTTTGAACACAAGAAAAAGAAACCCTGGTTAAATTTAACCCTAGGTTAAGCGCTAATCGGCCTTCGAACAACTGGGCCCTGGTCTTTATTTGTGTGTTTCTACGAAGTTCCAGCTGGATTTGAACGGCATTGACCGGAAAAGGTGTAGCAGAATCATCAGCTCAGTGATAAAACCCGCTTAGACAACTACTCCAAAGTTCATTCTTTAGCCGAACTCAAATATCCCGGTGTTAAATCGTCTTGCTTGTTGACCTTGATGGGACCAGTGATGCACGTGATTGCCATATGACAATTGCTTATAACGTAAATAACACGAGCTAAATCTTATTCAAGATGGCGAAGAAAATGCAGACGTACGACGAAACACGCTTGCTTAAAAGGTCACCGTTGAGTACCACAGGAATCCCAAGATTATTGTTGCGTTCGACGTTAATCGAATTTTTCAGCTTCAAGCAATTATTACTTTTTCTTTGAAATAAATGTCGCGAAAAGCTACAGCAATGTGTCCCTCCTTGGTCACTGAAATTCCACGTACTTGATCATGACGCAAAACTAATTTTTCATCCAGCTGAATTGGCCGAACAAATTCGCCATTGACGGTGTATATAGCAAGCTTCAGGCGGCATGTGTCCAGTGCAAGACCAGCAAAAACGACATATTCACTTGTCGGATGACATGCAATGGCATAATATCGAACTTGCTCAATGTTGACGTTAAATTTGGCGAGCTGTTGTCCCTCTACAGTGAATAAGTAACAGAAACAGTCTGGGTTCATCGGGTCCAGTACCATGACGCGACCGTCACAAGTACCAGTGATATCTCTAGCGCACTTGAACACGCCTTCTCCAAAGCTACAAACAAACTCACCACTGAGCTTGTAAACATCAACAACGTTATTTGTCAACAGCAGCATTTTGCTGCTGCTCACTGTCAGTCTGGTGCCACCCATGCAACTCTTTGCTGTCCTCACAGGAAACTTGTGCTGTAAGTCAGCTGTCTTGTTAAATACCTGCACTTCCTGTCGCACTTCCCCTAGCTGCTCATACCATGGCAACGACCTCTTCTTCAGTTTCACCAGGAGATAAATATTTTCATCCACGTGCGCAATGGCGACATCCCAAACCTGTAAATATGTATCGGCGTCGTCAGTTTGAGGATTGAATCTAAAATCAAACTTTCCGTTGGGGCCAAACACCTTCAAGGTTTTATCCCCATAGTCTGCTACAAGAAACTGGCCCTGGGTGTTTGTAGCAATTCCCATCGGATCCTTCAGCTTGTTTTCACCCCCATGACCAAATGACCATAGTAAACAACAATGTTCCATGCCTTGTTTCGTCAATGCGTTAACAAGTCTTCCGTCGCGGAGCGGATCCACTGTCTCTTTCCCGGTATCAACCGAAGGCAATGTCCACATTTTTCCGTCACGGAGCGTTTGCATGACATTACAGATAACACGATTCAAGTGACAGACAGAGAAAATAATTTGCCTTCGTTCGTCTTTATTAAAGCGAGCCCTCAATCGCAATCCGACCTCCAACTCAACTTTGAAAGATTCTTTAACAGCTGGCACTCGGTGTAACTCTTCAAGGCACACTCTACAAGCTCCTAACGCGTCGGTAGGATTGTCAACTGACTCAAGCACTGTCGCCATCAGTCGATACTGCATAGCTAACAGACGATCAGGCAACTCCAAAGCTTCATTACTAAAAGCTTTTACTGCTTCTAGACGAGCTTCTTCAAATCTCCTCTTGGCTTTGCTAAGCTTCCTCGTGGAGGTTTCATCCAAGACTTTAAGCTCCATTTTCCTCATTTCTGTCGCAATATCGAACCGCTCAACTGTTGCTGCTGCTGTTATCACGCGATGCTCGCTACTGGACTTAGCACTTTCAAAGACTTCATACAACAACTCGATTCCTTCCCGAAAAAGGCTGATACCTGCTAACAAATCCTTTCTTGCTACCCCGTCCAACTTCTTCTGCATTTCGTCCATTTCACGGACGATCAGTCCTCGAAATTTCTGATCGGTAACATCGCCTTCATTCAACTTTTCTGCCAGTTTGTCTCTTCCTTTATTCACCAGCAAACCGATAGTTGTTTTAAATACGGCAGTTATTAGTGTAGACATATTGATTTTTTCATAAAGATCTTATATGGTCTGCACTCTGTATCTTACTGTTTACAGCTTGACTAGAACCAAGAGACTAGAACGCAAGAGGCTAGAACGCAACTCAAAGACACAGTGACAGACTGACGCAAGGGCAGTCGATCTGAAACTCTTGAACATGCAGGAACTTGAAAGACCTGACATGACTGACCTCTGCATGTTTTCTTTTGATCATTTTACCACTTCAGTCGAAAAACTGGGTAATTTCCCCTTCCAGGGGCGTAGCCAGGCATTTTTTCCTTTCAAGCCCAGGAATTCAAAGGATCGATAATAATAAATTGATAGTAATATAATAATAATATTTATTTATATCTTACAAATTCCTATATTTCAGCTTTTAAATCGAGTAGTAGCCACACTCGAATTTTCGGGTAGCAAAGGCGGCATAAGTACCGTGGCTCATAGGGGCAGAATACTTCCCAGAATCCAAAACACGTCCCAGAATCCAAAAGTGTTTTGGATTCTTGGATGTGTTTTTGGATTCTGGGAAATGTTTTTAGATTCTGGGACGTGTTTTGGATTCTGGAAAGTGTCTTTGGATTCTGGGACATGTTTTTTATTCTCTGGGAAGTGTTTTCTTCCCTACGAGCCACCGTACATAAATACTGATATTGGGGCTAAGCCAGCTGTAACAGGACTTTATCTATACTACACTACAATTAAAACGACAGCACCGGCGTGTGGCTGTATGGGTCCGGCCACAGCGAACAGATTTTTCGCATTGGCTGCGGAGCACGGATCGCGAGCAGCCAATGAAGGGAGTACAAAAATTCACTGAATAGCTATTGAATATATTAGAATTACGTTAAGCACGGGGGTTTTTCCTCCCAAATCTCGGACCTTACGAGACGGTTACGTCATGTTAAGGATACAACAGGGAGCGCTTACGCTATTTTTGGCTTCCAGGGTATTTCCCGGATTTGAGGTCATCTTACAGTCAAGTTTTCCTGGTGATGTGATTGACAGGGGCCTATGCACAACATTACTCAATTGTTTAGGAACTTTAATTTCCGGTCGTTGGGTCAAGTTACGAATCGCTGAATCAAACTGAATGTAAATATAGAGATAACATTAGTCGTGAAAACAGCTACTTTTGCGAAGCAAAATGAACGAAATAATGAGCATCCTACCCGAAAACCTTGGGAACATTGTAGATTGAAAAATGAACACCTTTTTAAATGAATTTGAAGAAGATTATGGTGGTGCCGTGTTCACCACACAGTGATGCCAGTTTAGAGGAAGTGGACGACTCTATCATCGCACATAACATTAGAACTTTCCCGATTATGCTAGTAAAACTGGCATTTTATGCTCCTAACAATTATCGTTTGACGCCAGAAAAATAATAAAGGGTTAAATTAACTGCAAAAACCGTGGACGAAGATCCTGCTACTAGTTGTAAACCTTGAATCTCTAGAAAAGAGATCTAATCAGCCAAAATATAAAGAACCAAGAACGAGAAGTCCAAAGACTACTGCAAAGCTGATTTAAAACAACGTGTATTGCTTTTTTATAACAATATTTCGGCTGCCCATACCAGCCTTCTTCAGGTTTACAGATGTTACTGAACTTATGCAGCAATCACAATATTATATAGATGGAGAATGTCGCAATTAAAATTGTTTAAAAGGGAGAGGCGGAAATGACGTACAACACAAAAACTGGAAAGGAAAAATACCAAAGAGATGGATTACAATAATTCGTCACGGCAGTTTAGGCCATGAAGTTCAAGCACAGGGTCCAGAGGAGATGTGTTTGTCGTTAGAACATCAAAACCCGTCGACAACCTCTGAAAAATGGGTTATTTTGATCGCGTTACAGTTTCGTTACACATTCTATAGACCGCAAACCAAGAGACTGATGGCTCGCAAGATCGGCTTACAGTTACACTTCGTGCCTCGGTGGCCCTTTGGGCGACGTGCGGCAGCGAGGATATGGCTTGCGGTTATTGATTTTCAAAAGTCGATCTGGGTCAGATAAGAAGCGAAGAAATCGTTTACAGTAGATTTATAAGATCCCATTGGGCTAATTAATCGTGCTAAGCGACAGGTATAGACATTTTTCAAGGTGAGACTTTAAATAAGTAATTCATTTATTCACACCTGTGGTTCAAGGGTCATGGCCTTATCTATCAAATGCGACTCCCTGGCCTTATGAACTGAGTCACGGGAAGAATGAATTTTCTCTAGTGGGATTAACTGCATGTCAGTACGAGAATGGTTGGAGTGAGAGAGAAAGTGTTCAGAAACAGTAGTGGGTTTAGATTTAATGGTAGTCAATGTTAGTTTTGTCGACTGCACGCCTGTGTTCGTTAAATCTGTCCTTGAGACGTCGCTTAGTTTCACCTATATATTGTAAATTACAACGGTTACATTGAACCATGTACATCACGTTTTTAGTGTTACAAGTAATGTGTGAAGTGATTGAGCGTGTTTCACCTGTAGCGTAAAAGGTATAACGTGCGAGGCCATTAGTAATATATGGACAAGTGGCACAATTTTGTCCACAGCGGAAGAAGCCTGGCGGAAAATGATTGTTGGAGATAACGGGTAATTGTGCTTTAACTAAAATGTCACGAAGATTAGGGCTGGGTCTGTGTTTTGCCAGCTTGTGTAGGTGCGGTGGGTGAGGGTGTAGGTGTGTTATTGTTATGGGGTGATGTTTGGTTAGTGAGGTGATTTTTGTGATGGTTCTATAGACAATGGAGAAACATCTGCCGCCTTACCGCCTGCAGACACCTTATCCTGCTGACCAAGGAATGCAGAAGGAAGGTCAAACATTTACAAAAGGAACTGACATTTTACAAGAACCGTTTAGCGGAACATTGTAATGCAGAAACTTTTTCGTTTTATTCTAATAGGATTGATTCCATGGCCTTATCTCTCGAATCGCTACTCGCCGACAGACGACGTGCTCTCAAAAATCACCTCACTAACCGAACATCATGCACTATCAATAACACACCTACACCCTCACCCACCGCACCTACACAAGCTGGCAAAACACGCAATCGCCGTAAACGCAAACCTCGTAAAACCCATAAAACCACTAATCTCGACACCACCTCTGTTATTAATTTGTCCCAAACCCCACTTTCTAATGACGAATTATTGGTCCTCGCTCGCGGCTTAACCTAAACGTATTAATTTGGCAGAATTATCCGCTGATATTAACGACTTCAAGCGACGCATGCGTTTGAAAGAATATTTTCATGATCACAATAACAGCACTCAACCTAACGAACGCAACCCATTTCATAACAAAAGCTCATGGACGCCTCCTACTGATCGAGACCCTGCACTTCACAAGTACGTAGACGCCATTAAACATGACATCCTTACAGTTAACCGTAATCACATCACTGACAACTTGACAAACCAGCTGACAAAGGCTCGGGAACGGTTGTTATGGACAAATCCTGGTACATAGACGAATGCAACCGACAGTTAAATGACGCTAAATTCTACAGACAACTAGACGGGGACATTACTGACACTATTCAACCGCGTGTTACGGTTTACATTGAACGTATGTTTAACGACAGTTACATTGACAAAAAGACTAAAAAGTACCTAGTACAAACAAACGTGAAACCAGGACGTTTTAACATACTACCTAAAATACATAAAACGGGAAATCCTGAACGCCCCATAGTTTCATCTAACAGCCACCCTACTGAACGCTTCTCACAATTCATGACTACCACATTAACGGCTCTCGTCTCTACCTAAGATTCACACATTAAAGACACTACTGAATTCCTTAATAAACTTTCTAACCTCGGTAACCTACCTAACAACGCTATTCTTGTAACTCTTGATGTGTCATCGCTTTACACCAACATTCCACACAATCAAGGAATTATGCATGCCGTCATTTTCTTAATACCCACCCTAACAAACGCATCCCCTCAGAGACACTATGTGATCTCTTACGCATGATTCTCGCCGTGAATAATTTCACATTTAACCAACGGCATTATCTTCAAATCCATGGTACTGCTATGGGCACTAAAATGGCTCCTTCTTTTGCTAAACTTTTTCTTGGTATGTTCGAAACCAACGCTCTCACTAACGCCCCTTGGCAGCCTCACACATGGTGGAGATATATCGATGATATTTTCATGCATGATCTGGACAGAAGGTTCGGATCGTTTGAAAATATTCGTCGATCATCTCAATACCATTCATCCCACTATTAAGTTCACTAGCTCTCACTCACTTACTAACGTTCCTTTTCTCGACGTCATGGTGTCTCTACATAACCGTATAATTGAAACTGATCTATTTACTAAACCAACGGATAAACATCAGCTCCTTCTCAGCTCATCATGCCATCCTCACCACACTAAGAAAGCCATTCCGTTCAGCTTAGCCCTCCGCCTCCGCCGTATCTGCTCTACAGAGGCTAAGTTTAAACATCGCATTAATGAACTTATAACATATCTCCTTGCTCGTCGTTATAATTGTAATTTCCTAGAAGAACAGTTCCTACGCGCTGCTAATATTTCTCGTACTAACGCGTTACAGACTAAACCTAAAGCTTCTAACGATGTTGTACCATTTGTTGTCACATATAACCCAGCACTTCCACGCATTTCTAATATCCTACGCAAACATTTTAACATCTTACACTCTTCTAACCTTTGCAAAGACGTCTTTAAGCAATCGCCTTTTTGTTACTTACAGACCCAGTGTAATCTTCGTGACGTTTTAGTTAAAGCACAATTACCCGTTATCTCCAACAATCATTTTCCACCAGGCTCCTTCCGCTGTGAACAAAATTGTGCCACTTGTCCATATATTACTAATGGCCTCGTACGTTATACCTTTTACGCTACAGGTGAAACACGCTCAATCACTTCACACATTACTTGTAACACTAAAAACGTGATCTACAATAACATGGTTCAATGTAACCGTTGTAATTTACAATATTTAGGTGAAACTAAGCGACGTCTCAAGGACAGATTTAACGAACACAGACGTGCAGTCGACAAAACTAACATTAAATCTAAACCCACTACTGTTTCTGAACACTTTCTCTCTCACTCTAACCATTCTCATACTGATATGCAGTTAATCCCACTAGAGAAAATTCATTCTTCACGTGACTCAGTTTGTAAGGCCAGGGAGTCGCATTTGATAGATAAGGCCATGACCCTTGAACCTCATGGCCTAAACCGCCGTGACGAATTATTGTAATCCATCTCTTAAGTGTTTTTCCTTTCCAGTTTTTGGGTTGTATGTCATTTCCGCCAAACAATTTTTATTGCGACATTCTCCATCTATATAATATTGTGATTGCTACATCAGTTCAGTCTGTAAACCTGAAGAAGGCTGGTATGGCCAGCCGAAATATTGTTATAAAAAACAATACACCTTGTTTTAAATCAGCTTTGCAGTAGTCTTTGGACTTCTCGTTCTTGGTTCAAAATAATACTACTTTGGTTCTGGAAAATGCTTTGTTTTATTTCAAGCAAAACGCTCAAACTCAGGCATCATGTGTGCTTATTATCAACATGAATAAAGTGAAAAGTGCTTAATTGTTTGTTTATAAAACTTCTGATACAGCCAAAACTTGCCCAGTGATAATAAATGTTCGAAGTCCTTTGCGCCTGTTGTATTGTGACATGATGCTCGCTCATGTAACGGGACTTTCGTTGTTTCGCTGTTTCTTCTCCGCTTGTACTTTCCACTGGTTGATTCTAAAGATCGATATCGAACTATCCATGGTTGAAGGGACTGGTCTATATTCTCCGTCAGAATTTCCTTCGATGAGCTGCAAGTTTCAAGAAGATGGCGTGGCACTGGCCGATGCCATCTTGTTTGAGCAAGGGCGTGAGCATCGTAGACAGATCACAAGTTCGGAGATGCCATCAATTAACGCGTCGTAGCGTGACCAAATTAAATTTAGACACGCGATGTCGAAAGTCACACCATGCTAACATCACGGGATACTCGAGCCATGTGAATAACCCCGGTATACCACTGACATGAAATTCCAGGCTGGTGGGCGTTAATGGGGGAACTGTAATTCGTGAATAATTCGATGGGTTCCTGTGGTGATATAGGTGCGTAACTTTGAAATGATACGCCATCAGGATTTCTTTTGTCACCTTATTAATGCTAGTAATTTTCTAATGAAAGGACGGCTATTCCTTGTCCTCGAAATTTCGTCCGGACTCATCCGGGTAGCTAACAGTTTCGGGTGAGACGAAAATGGCATGTGCAACTTTAGAGACGGCCAAAGTAGTTTTTCAATCAATCAATCACGTTACTCGAGGAGCTAAAAAACTCGTTCAAAATACGAACGTGTTTAAATAAAATCTATAATAATTACAGCTATAATTAACAATTATTCCACGTGTGCGCATTGGATATGAGTTGGCTATAGTCAGTATATATAACCATCTCATATCAAACAAGCGCGAGTGGAATAATAGTTTTATTAAAAACACCCACAAAATATCGAGAATTCTTCCCGACCTTATTTGCAAAAACTACAAATTTTCAGCTTGTTTTAAATTTTGAGCAGACGCGTACAGCTACCATATTTGGAGAGCATGGTATAATCTACAGTTAATGTCAGATCCCGAGGGAAACAGTTAGTTTTATTTTCCCGAAAGTCCTGATGTTTCTCCAGACGAAATCGAGGGAAACATCAGGACTCGAGGGAAAACAAAACTGACTGGATTCCCGAGGGACCTGACATTAAGTGTGTTGTTATATTTCTAGACTTTCACTTCAACAGCAACAAAAGAATAACCGGAGCGAACCTAAACAGTCGACTCGGTACTTATAACAACACAAACTTAATTCTCAAAACCACTGAATGAATGATTTACAAAGTACCTTCCTTATATTATCTGTATCATTTTCCTCCACCAGCTGCTGTTTTTCTTCTGGGAGCTTCTTGGATAACTTTAAAATCGTTGCTTTTTAGCTTGAGGCTTCGTGTTTGTGTTGTTGTGTTCATTCACAAAAAAGAAAACTGGCAGGACCTGGCAGTGTTTTTCCCGCCTTTTGTCACACCACTTTCCACCATGCTTTGATTACGTGCTGTAATGTAGCCCGAGCGGGGTACATTGTTTAATGTATCACGATCGGGATACATTTGATTTTAGTCAAGGCCACATGACCCAGAATCAACCGATGGCAGTCCCTGTTTAGTTGAGTGAAAGTTTAGGAATATAACAATTACATTTAGGAAAATCCAACAAGTGGTCTATTATCAATGGTGCGTTCTGATTGGTTGAGCTACTACTAGGCCACTAGTAGCGAAAAGCGCCGGCTTTGAAAACCAAAACAGTGGCGGCTGAATCGCGTTTTGCTGGCTAAAGTTGTTTTGTCTCGATATTTTTGACCAACTAGTTGGATTTTACTAAAACAATTATTCCTCTCGCCCTCATGGCCTCTGAGTCAATAGCCCATGAGGCCGAAGCCTTACCTGAGTTTTGAGCCAGTCAAGTAATTATTGCCAATAGCAATGTCTGATGCCGTTCCTCCACTGCCGACAGTAATTACTACGATAACATCACAATCTTCCAACACATTCTGAAAAAATATGAAAAACATCCAAAGTTAAAACTACTAAGATGTAATATATTACGACTACTTAACAAAATAATCTAAAATATACATATGGACCTGGATTGATCATCCCTTAATTAATTTTATACTCCCTTAAAAGAGCAGTGTGCACTTACTAAGTAGATCCCTATGTTACTGGCCTCACCAGCACCTTAATAATTTGGGTGTCTGTTAAATACAAGTACCTTTTACAGAAAAGATGAGAAGTAGCATGTTTGCTTAATACACTGGTGTACAGTAAATCCTTCTGCTATGAGATGGTGATTTTATTTTTCACTTCAAAGCTCCATTTGCATTGTGATTAATCCTTAAAATTTGCTCTTAAATTCCTCTCAAGTCACTACTAAATTTCATAACCGAATGCGATACAAGGCAACAAGGTTGACCAGGGGAACTTTGACATGGTTACCACAGCCAGAGGTTGCTGAAATTCCCTGACTGGTCCTGACTTTTCCCTGACTATTTCCTGACAAATGTAAAATTTCTCTGACCAACTGAATTACCAATTGCACAAATTAGTCCTGATAATAAACTCAATGCTCGATCCCCTCACAGAGTCTTAAAATTTCACTTTTTCTTGACTTCTTTCAATGACTTAAATTCTCCCTGACTTGACTTTTTCCTGACTTTGAAGAATTTTTTTCCCTGACCATTTTCTGCCTGTGGCAACCATGTTTCACATCTAAGATGTTTCCTGGAAAAAAATTTTGTCAAGAGAATTCTGATCAGTACGTGCTACAATGTACATGTACGTTTTTTTACCTTTGGGTTTTGTTTGCTTGAAAAATAAAGGGAGGAATTGAAAACAATATTGAGATGAAAATTCACTTAATGGACCTTATCAGAAATCATTTTTTGAATAGTTTATACATGTCATGTATTGTAGGCAAAATTAAATGCAGTTTTTTTAAAACCTACTTTACTCAGTTTTCTTTGCCTCCTATTAAGCCCAGTTCATGAATAATTACATGCAAGGTTAAGAGACAAAGGAAATAAAGCTACCCAGGTTAAAAAATTTATTGACCGGAATTTTCTTTTCACACACGAAATGCATGTCTCATATAATCCATTCCATACAAATAGCTCGTACCTGTTCTATCATCTCTTGAAATGCAGTCAATTAAGTAACCAAACATCCCTGTGTAAGATGAACCACCTATCTCTATCAAATATGCTGAGGATCCCTGTTGCTTTCTGATAAATTAAATGAGACGAACAATTAATACAGTACTGCAACTGCTATATATATGGTTTGGCCTTTTTAAGGAGATTTTGAGTTGGCCAGCAATATTCTGGAATCAGTTACAATAATGTAATTATTATAGACAGGTGTCAATAGTATGAAAAAGTATTCACGGGCTCCATTGTACTTAATATAGACGCAAAAAGGGAAATTTGAAATCAAATTTCTCTTGGGGAGGGGAGACAAAAAACCTTAAATTTACAATTTGTGGGGGGCCAATAAGAGTGTAGCTGGGTTTTCTGATCTTTTGCCAGAAGTGCCTTATCTCACCATACAATGTCATATCACTAAGAATGTTCCACCTATTAAAAAAGGGTTTTTGTTGTCTTTTTCAGTCATTACAGCCACTTTCAATTGTTCTACCATTTTGTCCAATCATCTGTTTAAGGACTGATTTATATTGAAGTTTTGCAACAACAATAACACGGATTCCAGTCATTTTGTTTAGAAAAAGATTTTCTTTACATCCAATATCCGTAGACTACATCAACATGAAAAGAATCAACAAAATGTTCTACGGTAAGAGGGTGCTTAGTTTAAAACTTAACAGAAATTGAAATTCAATTAACTCTCTCTAGCATAAACATAGTGGCCGAATCAGGACCAACTTTCGGGACTTGTAGGGAGCTTAGTTGCAGAAAATGACTGAAAACAGCAAGGGAGGGAAGCAACCAACAGTGGCCTGGGTAAAGTGTCCCTCTTATGTAGGTTTCAAAAAGTGTGCTCCAGTTGATGACTGTGTTAGAATATTTGATCCTGGCAACACACATAACAAAAAATGAATTCAACCCACACAAGGCACAATATTTGGTGCAGTAGATTGCTGTTGTGTTGCAGTAGTTCTGAGGTGACTGCTGTGTAAAGGAATGAGGAATTATAAATCTTTTAAATGTGGCTAAATGTAATTTAGGCTAAGTTAAACGCGAAACAATGCTGGCCCACGGCAGGGGCTCACGTGTTTACAGCTCAGATTTAGATGTCATATTACGTGTTTGTTTCTCGCTGCTGGGCAGTTTTCACTGATTTTACCCCTACCCTGCCCATCCCTCTTGGCATGGTAAATATGTGGTAAGTATTTTACTCTCCACTGCTTTTCAGTGTGACACTGCCTGGCAGTTGCTGCTTGCAGGGTTGTCATGGCTACACCCTGCGTGTTTGCCTCTACTTGTCTCGGGCCTCCACCTTCTTCAAGCACCATTCTAGCTCATTCTCCATGCTCATCTATTGTTGATGGGTTTAATGAAATAATCAATGTCTGATTTGATGGCAAAATAGCAAGAGAGTGAGAGCATGCACCTTCCAACAAAGTGAATTAGGTATCCCAGGATTGAATACTGTGGAAGTGAATCCATACATTGCAATGAATTTGTTATTGGTTCTCAGCCCTTTGCTTATATAACCATAAATTCATGATCATAAATAATAATTATCAAAATTGAGAATCAAGTATAAAAAACTCCATTGACAGTAGAATCAATGAAATGAAGTACTGTACCTCAGAATGTCATAAAATTATTTAAATGACACCATCAGTCCCCATGGTTATTATAAATAAAGTGTAAATTGACAACAATTAATTAGCATAAGGCACGAATTTGGTAGAATAACTCTGCAAAATGTTATTTTCACCTCTCCTTGCTTCTTCTCACAAAACTTTAAACTTCAATGTCTTTTTAATAATAATTATTATTAACCCTTTAGGTCCATGAGTGACCAACAAAATTTTTCCCTGATAATAATCAATACATAAATTGAAAGAAAAGGTGATAAGAATTCATAAAGTGATCATCTAAAGGAAAATGCTTTGATCTTCTATCAAATTCTCTCTCTACTAATTTTTTAAGGAATTGAATGGATATCAGTATGGAAAATTTACATGGCAATATTAATGGGCTGAAAGGGTTAAGTTTTAACATGAGCTTTGATAGAATTGATCGAGTGCTTTTTATTAATGTGTGCAATATATGTTGATCTTTACCTTATTTCCTGACAAATTGCTGCCAGTTAAGTAATCCCTTTTGATGCTCAAAGCAAATCCCTCAGGAGGATTTGAAATATTCCATGGATGGATTGGTGTGTTTCGCTGTGCAAGGTTTATTAGGACAGAGAATAATTTATTCCTGTGCTTAGAAAATGGTTTCAGTCAAACATAAGAATAAATAAATAAATAAAATAAAAATAGTATACCTGCCAACTCTCACGCCTTAGGCGTGTGTCTCACGCCTGCGGGTTGAAAACTTCGATCTCACGCCCGCTCACGCCTGCCGGCCAATTTCTCACGCCTGATTGAAAAATGTGAGTTGTTGCCGTCTTGCTTGACACAATTTCCAAAAATATGTTAACTCAGACCCATGTAAGGAAAGAAAACCACGTGTAAAATGAATAAATGACAATACCTTCCTCGCGATCTCTGACTTTGTGGATAAGCGTTTTCTCGATAACTTCGCCTTCGGCAGACTTCGGGCGTCTTCGGAAGACTTCGGACTTCTTCGGAAAACTTCGGACTTCTTCGGGAATCTTCGGAAATGATCTTGTCGTCTTCAAAAATCCCAGCACTCCCAGGATAAAAATCTCACGCTTATATCTCAGAAAATGTTGGCAGGTATAAAATAGTCAACTTTCTCAAGACAGACCCTGTTGGGACAGCTGCACCATCATCTTCTGCAGACTTCAGGAGCAAATGAGAAGAAATAATTATTCGAGATGCATTCTTGTTGTCTTTGCAAGACAAATTTTTTGGTCGCTAGTTTGCTGTATCCGTGAGGCAAGAAGGACTGGGGAGAGAGAATAAAAAGAGAACAATAGAGAATGTTTCCTTTCCCACTCCTTGCAATGTCTTCTCTTAAATGATTCATTTCTCATTTCTTGACAAATATGAAAAGACATTGACAAGATCTCAAGAAATAGGTTTGAGTCAATCAAAACCAAGATCATGGGCTGGTGGAATGCCAATCAGACAAAAGTCCAGATTCTGGACTACAGGCAGATATCTCCTATCACCTTACTCGACCAACTCATCGTAAGCTATTCAACAATTATTCCTCGAGCCCGAATGGGCTCTGAGTCATTGACTCAGAGGCCATGAGGGCGAGAGGAATAATTGTTTTAGTAAAATCCAACTAGAGGGTCAAAAATATCGAGACAAAACAACTTTAGCTATTAGTGGGCTATAACATATAGCCTAGTAGTAGCTCAACCAATCAGAATGCAGCATTGGTTATAGACCACTAGTTGCGTTTTACTTATATTTTATATTATATAAATTATAAAATTAGTAATAAAAAAAGAGAGGCCGAGAGACGAAAAACATTGGTCTTTTTTTTGCCTTACAGCTTTACCAATCTTTAAAAGGCGGTATTTTAAGTACATCAAAAAGAAATTTTTACTGCCACTGGAGTGAACAACTCCCTTGAAAAACTGCACTTTATGACGTGAGGCTTCATCTGAAGACTCTGAACCAGGGCGGATAAGGGCGGATAAAGGTTGGGCGGTGAAACGAGCGCTCCGCTCTTCATTTAATGTGTGATGCGGAGTAGGACTGGCACGAGCGCTCTTTCTGCGCTTCCGGTGCGCTTGAAGGCCGGCGAAATTTTCCTTTAAGCAAACCGGAAATCCTATTTTCTTTCTGTAATTTCAGGCTACAATGTTAAATAGATAAATTCGTTTCATAACAGTATCAATAAACAATTTCATATGTTTGTGTCTGTACGTCTATAAGTCAAGCTTGTCGGTCGTATAATGCCAAAATTTGAGTTTAGTTTGAAAGTGTTGAATTCCTCCTCCTTCCACTAAATATCACCTAATCGTCTTTCGCCGTTTCGTTTGCAAAAGCTTAACACTTCTTGACCTCAATTTTTACATATGCTAAAGGGGGATAAATTTTATATAACATAACAAAAAATTAGATTGATATATATTGATATAGTGGCGTTGTACTTCTTCAAACTTTGCTTCTCGGGTGCAACGCGCCATGGCGATTCGCGCAATGCGTTACAAATCTGGTAACCGCATGTAAACAAAATTTATTGAGGTTAGTTGTAAGGTTTTTTCTCCGTTTTTCTCTCTAAAACAAAACAAGGTAAACAGTAAAAACTGAGGGGAAACTAATTTTGAAGTTTCGAAGAAACAGAAAGACGAGTGAGCTGTTTTTTTTCCAAATAAAAAAGAAGGATGATGGTGATTGAAATTAGCATAATTTCACCTTGCACGACTGCACGCATTTATAAAATACACGTCATCTAGTTATGAAACACGATCTGCTGTCTTTTAGTTTTGCCATGGATGACATGGATGAGATTTTCCTTCGTGTTTTAGACAGTACTTAGTTGTTTTTGTTTTGGAATAACATCGACATTGGCGAGTAGCAGAACGAAAATATAATTCAGTGGTAGAGTCATGGAAGTAATCAAAGAAACCCTTTGAAAGAGATGTTTGTCTACTCCAGCTAAACCTCCCGCAAAAAATAGCAACATTTGCCTCTCGGAGACAGCGTACCAGCACAAAGGAACGAGGAAGAAGTGCAAGAAAACAAGTCAAGCCGCCATAATTCAGTGACAGCGGCAGTGTACATGTCTAATGTACAACCCACATCGCAAGCCCCGGCCAAAGTCGAAAACAAGCGACATTTCTAAGCAGAGTCCCAGTCCACTGCATCACACCTTTTTGCTCGGACGCGCTCGTTTCACCGCCCAACCTTTATCCGCCCTGCTCTGAACCAACTGCCCCCCAACCGGGAGACAAGAGAGGGAGGTCACAAATGCGCAAATGTCCAGGGGTTCTCATGGGCAACGACCTGGAAGTAGCATTTTAAGTAAATCAAAAGGGAATGTTTACTACCATTGGAACTGAACAAGTCCCTTGAAAAACTGCACGTTATGACTAGAGGCTTCATCTAAGAACTCTGAACCAACTGTAGCCCCCTATTTTACCGTCACACGAACCAAATACCCCGCCCCTAAAAACTTCACATTAACAATCATTATTATCACTACACTCGGCCAAATGACAAACTGCCCTCTCCGAAAACGCTCCTTTTCGCGGGCCAAACGGCAAAGTGCGGGCTGTAAATGGAATTTGCAGGACGCAACATGATTTCATGTTAAACATTCTTCCCTTATGAAAAAAATTTGTACGATTTGGCCCTGTGTATTGATAATAATGATAATCACATGACTTTTGTCGGGCATATAGTTTATTTGTGTCCCTCGTAGCATCATTTGCACCTTCGCTCCGCTAGGGCGCAAATGATGCTACTCCAAAAGTCATGTAATTGTCGTATTCTAGAAACCAGTACTTACGCTCCTGACTCTGCGCACACTCCTGCCGTCATGCACAGAAGAGCTCTGGGGTCGAGATTGATTAACAATTAAGCTGAATAACGCACGCATAAGCAATGAGGGAACTTGCGAATAACGCGGCATACAGATAGACCGAGACAAAAGGGGGCGCGGATGTACCGGTATCTTGATTTTCAGATGTCGCGTCCGAGGTTGATTGCGGCTCCTTGGCTTCTCTCCCGCTCTCTCTCATTTTCCTTTGCAAACATGTTGAAGTCCTCGTTCGAAGACTGTGATTCACTGCCTAAAATCTTGCAAAGAGTTCCTCGAAAATGCTAGTGCGAGCGCCCATAAACCGCTATCCTATTGCTTGTTACGAGAAATTCAGCGCACATAAAGCACTGAATCGAGTTCGTCTAGGATAAGACGACACTACACAACAGCAACAGACGAAATGTAAAGTCAAATAAGTTTATTTGGGGACGGCTTGGCAAGAACCAACCCTGCAAAGTACGTATGTAAATACAGCAATAGGTAAATAACTGAATGTAAAACACTCGTAAACTAGCTTTATCAAAAAGAAGGAACTGCTACAACTGGTCAATCTTGACGTGAATCCCCAAATTAAACACCCGGGCTTAGTGCAAGTTAGGTCGCTAGTTAGGCTGGAGAAACTAAATAAAACTCTGATCAACGGGTAACTGGGACAGGGAACACTGTAGGAGCACAGAGGCTAAGAGCCGGAAAAACTGGGAATTATCTGCACTATAATGTACCCAACAAGGCACGTAGGCCAATTGCCAGTAACGCTGCCAGAAAAGGCTAGGGCAGGACATCTAGCAGGGTAAACAAATGGCTAACGACCCTGGCTAGAGGTCTGTAACATTAATTACCTGCAATCTAACTGCGTCGAACTATACTAATGTTGCCGCCTAGAGAGCAGAGCAGTTCCGGGACAGCTGACCTAAGCATACAGAGAAATTAAATATATTAAGGTGGCTCTATATAGTTTTTCAGGGTCAATACCTTCCAAGTTTGAGCATAAACTACGTCGCCCTAAACAAAGATTTGTAAAAACTGCCACCACAGTTGTATTAGATAAAGATGAAAATTTTTTATGGTCAGGGTTCCAACGACATTGGAGTTTTCATAGCAACGAAATGACGCTATTACCTATTTTACTTGCAGCAGTAAATCTCAGCACTAGGAACTGTTCTTCCAAAATCGTTCACGGGAGCTTTTTCCTCCAATAAAGGTCTCGATGTTCGTGAAGTTTAAGCGAAGAGCTTTATCGATACATTTTGGGATGAAGTTTTTCATGGTTAGAAACACAGTAAAAAATGGACAGTCTTGATGTTTGGCCATTATCTGTAGAAAAGGAAGCGCTTTTGACATGCAATTTCACCTCTTAGTGGTTTCAATCTTTTTTAAAACGTGTGTGAAAGATCATGGAGATAGCCCCAGCCGACTGCTGGAAAGAAGGGTTTGATTAGTATGCATCGAAGCACTTTTGTTCGCGTTTTTGTAAACATTTTGGTCTTCTTTAACAAATCAGCGAATACTTTTAAAATAATAAAAATAATAATAATAAAGATTCTTTAGATTAACCTTCCTTTTAAATGACCTTCTTTATATGCACCATTTCTGCAAAACGAATTGAATAGCGATGTTGTGCGTTTTACCAATCAATCCAACAAATAAAGTTGAAAGGTTTTAATTCGTGGGTGGTAAAACGCGCAACATCGTCGCTATTCAACTCGTTTTGCAGTAATGGTGCAAAACAAGTTGCATGGTATTTTTTACCCGTTTTACCGTACCTTTAAACCTCACTAGAATGAACAAAAGTAAATGGGCATAAATCTAAGGAATCAAGAAAAAGATATATTCTGGGCATAGTATTACAATGACGCCCTCATGTAAGTGGCCTATTGCAATAACGTTGACATAGAAAAATGAAGAAAGGGAATTTTAAAACGTTACCTTAGAGAAATTTGGTACTAGGGATCAGGTCTGAAAAACAGATGAAGGAACAGTCACCTTCTCTTCTGCAAAAGTATTGCTAGAATAATACCTGAATGCTGTGGTGTCACTTTTAGTAGACTTTTTGCTTTTGAAGCGGCGCGATCTTCAAAAGTCGTTATTTTCGGCCTGTGAATCGGTCGAAATTCTACCCTCGGTTGGCGGGAGTCACTTTGGCGTGTAGCAAAAAAGGAATGAAAGAAATCTAACAAACTGGCCTGGTTTTATTACATGCATACCCCCTTTGTGAGAAAAATTGTTTCGAATCCAAGTACATGTCTTTTTGTCCAGCGGTTCTTGTATAAACGAAAATGTGGTTTTCATAGACAACATATTCCGTCCTCTCTGCAGCCATTTCGTAGGCTTGTCCTCCCCCACGCACTCATTGTTCATCCAAAAGAAAAGTTTTTTTGGCAAGAGACAAATTACCTGACATTACATTAGCCGGGCTGGTTCAATTTGTCGAGAACTTGCCACGTTGCTCCCTCATGGATCGGTTATTATGATGTGATTGATCCCAGTTTCGTCATTTATATTTCCATGAGCCCATAACGGTCCTGATATTTTTATATATCGGACAGGAGCCGATGGTGTCCGCCCATGACTTACGCCCATGACTAAACCCAATCCGCCCGACACTCCGTCCCTTTTCTTGTAAAAACGGATTTTTTTTTCATCTTGGCAAAACTGATTCGCGTCCACTTATCGCTTTTTAATCGTTTTTACCCAACCACACGTATCCCATTCTGTTTTTTAAAAAAACAGACATGTTCTTACACGGATTGGCCTTAGATCATTTTCAATTCAATTCTCCCGCGTACCAATCAATGTTTGATCGATCTGCTAGTGCTTAAAAGCACTACCAGTCTTACTTAGAACCCCGTTGGAGGATACTCCCCATATTGTAGACTTTACGGGGAGGCTCCGCCCGAAAGGGGGACTTTTTTAATGCTTCATATATATGAAGCGATCTCACCAGTTGAAGTATCTATGGAAGGGTAGGGCAATCTTTCAGCTTGGTGTAAAACGACCTAAAAGGACTAAGGAAGGATTTATTTTATGGCTGTGAAAAAGTTTATTGTGATTTATTAAAACGTTATAGACATTGCATTTATAGCAGTTCAAAGGGATGCAAAGTTCTAAACTAGGTATGTGAAAGTGGTACCATTTGTCCGTGGAAGGTATACGAAAGGGGTACCAATTCTCTCAAAAATGTATGGGTATATAAAAGGGTAAGGGGTTGGACCTCGGGGCGCAGCCTTCCCGTCTAAAACTTTCTACAGTATTCCCCCGGCCTAGTACCTCCGAGGTCTTGCCTGTGGAACCCCGTTCAGTCGTTCAACAATTTGATTTCGAAGTCCAGTGGCATCTTGAAGCAAGCGCTACTGATTAAGTAATATTCTGAAAAAGCAAGCTTGGACATTTTAACAAAAAACTATAATAACATAAGATATGCCACAAATCTTATAAAAAAATGAAACATTGTTATCCCGCGTGAGATCCGATGCTGTTACTTCATCGCTTTCAAAAATTTTTATTTTCATCTGTTAGTTAGGAGTTCGGTGCGCGTTTATATCGGGTACACTTGAACGGATCAGGCTAGTCCACGAACCGGAGATGGTGACCGTTAGCGAATATTCTACTGCGTATGGGCTTGAGCCCGGGCCGAAGAGCGTTGTTGTTTGTTTGGTTTTTGAACGTTCGTCCAGGGACAACACCCGTCACAGAATCAACACTGTTCAGAGGGACAACACCCATCACAGGTACAACACCAGTACTTTTTTCTTAATATTTCTTTTTTTGTGCACGAAGTATATGAAAAAATAAAGTGGGCTTAATAAAGACATGAGCACACGTTTTTCTCACTAATATATACCTCACAATACTTTTATTTACCCAAGTTTTGATCAGCTGCAATGACATATATATGCTTGTTACGACGGGAACTTGACACGAACTTGTCACAAGTTTCAGTAGTCTCAAAATGTACAATTTGCACTGTATGCTAACAAACCTTAAACCGAAACAATGGACATTTTAAAACTACAATGGTAAGTAAAGCTTGTATTTCAGTACATAGAGGATCTGGATGGGATTTGACTGATAGTTGAAAATTGGCCAAGATTTGAACTGTCAGCTGAGAAAATTTTCAATTCGTAAAAAAATTAACAGATGGGTGAAATATCGCTGCGCTGAAACTCTGACTGATAATTTTAAAATATCTGATCATCCCCATGCGAATTCTCTACATAATACAGTCTAATCCAGAAGTTCTAAAAACTTGCAAAGGCAAGAGAGCTGTTAAAGCAGAAAGTTTTCATTTGGAACTTTTCGCAAAAATTCCTCGGCTTAAAAAATGTAAAACAAAGATATCTGACGGACAGCCCTCCATGTACATATATTTCGATTACATTCCTTTGTTAGCCTGAATTTCAGCCATGTCTCCGCGAGTCGCAAACTCCCCGAGTGAGCGAGGGGGGAAGGCGGCTGAAATTCAGGATAATTCCTTTGTTTAATAACTAAATTTTAAAAATATCATCGCATGGACTACCTTCTTGCCAGGCTCTAACTACGAAACTATACTAAACGTATGCGTGATTTTTCTTAAACTGAAAAAATCCATTTACGTTGAAAGAACGTGGTGAGTTTTACAAATAGCACAAAAAGAAAGAAAGAAAGAAAAGAGGAATCTGTGACTCGTAATTAGTATTTTCGAATTTTCTAATTTCTTAAGGTGACTCGATCCAGTTTTTTTTTTTTTTTTTTTTTTTTTTTTTTTTTTGGGGGGGGGGGGTACCATCCTACTTTCAAGCTCTCTGGTATCCCCACCTTTACTTTTATCGTAAGTCTAACACATGGAATGGACAACATATAGATCAATCTACAATATAACATAAAATTTTGGGCGATCGGAGTAAATGTCACGTGGTTATAATGCCACGCCCCTTTGAGGTCTGAGTCGAAAATCTGCTGTTACCGGCATTTTTTCGTGAAAATCTCTCGACTACACATAGTGCGCATTAGTGCCTTGCGCTGAACAGAGTTTCAAATTTAGGTCATAATTTATGCGAAAATGATAAGCAAACTTTACACGGATTATATCTAGTAAACTATGAGATTCATCTCTTTATTTTGGGCATCGTTATAACAGATGGGTCCTTGCAAGTCAGCAAAACGCTTTACGGCCTTGTAAATGCGCGCGATTTCGAGCAAAGCAACATATAGAAATTATAGTTTTCGCTATTTGTTGACGTTTGTCAGTTGGGAGTTGTCCATTGTTTCTAGTCTGTCATTATACAGCATTCTTGTTCAGCACGCGTGCAAAGACCACGCTTGGCTGACTTCCGAATGCTCACCGAGATATGATAATTTAGTATAAGAAAACAGAAGGGATTCCCGTCAAGAGTTGGTTTAATTATTGGCTTGCATTAAACCTATGAAAAAATGATATTTTTTTAATAGTAAGTAGATTTAGTGTGTAGCACTTCTTGATTTTTTTGCAAAGGCACAAAAAGCACGAGAATTGATTAAAAATTGTGAGTTAAACCTCTATGTATCACGCGATGGCCTGTCTCACTGTACCAAAATTATCATATCCCGGTGAGCATTCGGAAGTCAGCCAAGCGCGGTCATTGCACGCGTGCTAAACAAGAATGCTGTATCATGACAGACTAGAAGCAATAGGCAACTCCCAAAGCACAAACTCAGCCAAAACGCTAAAAATCTTCAATGTTTACTCAAGTTTGGGCTTATAGAAGATAATGTCACAGTTTTTCAATGACCATGAAATTCAGAGTTCGGGTAGTTAGTTAATCAATTGTGGCCCTGAAAAAATTTGAAGGAAAAAAAACCACGAATTTTTAAGAAAATGCTTTTTTCGTGAGATTGACTCTTAAACGCTGACAAACGTCAACAAATAGCGAAAACTACAATTTCTATATGTTTGCTTTGCTCGAAATCGCGCGCATTTACAAGGCCCTAAAGCGTTTTGCTGACTTGCAAGGACCCATCTGTTATAACGATGCCCAAAATAAAGAGATAAATCTCATAGTTTACTAGATATAATCCGTGTAAAGTTTGCTTATCATTTTCGCATAAATTATGACCTAAATTTGGAAACCGCTGAATTACTCGAATTGGGTCTTTGCGATTTTGGTGAAACTCTGTTCAGCGCAAGGCACTAATGCGCACTATGTGTAGCCGAGAGATTTTCACGAAAAAATGCCGGTAACAGCAGATTTTCGACTCAGACCTCAAAGGGGCGTGGCATTATAACCACGTGACATTTACTCCGATCGCCAAAAATTTTATGTTATATTGTAGATTGATCTATATGTTGTCCATTCTATGTGTTAGACTTACGATAAAAGTAAAGGTGGGGATGCCAGAGAGCTTCAAAGTAGGATGGTACCCCCCCAAAAAGCTGGGTCGAGTCACCTTAAAAAGGCCAATATCGCTTACATCAAATACGGTTACCGTGAGCATTGTAAATTGTGTTCTGAACAGATTCACTAATTTCATAATTACCTTCACACAAATATATGTTTTCCAGAGTTGTGTTTATTTATTTTTAAGATCTTTAGCAAGTGACTCCGCACCGGCAGGACCAAGGTCATTGTCAAACAAATTCAAATTTGTCAGAGTTGTGTTTGTTTTTAGCGCTGTAGCAAGTGACTCCGCACCGGCAGGACCAAGGATTGCCAGACAAATCCAAATTTGTCAGAGTTGTGTTTGTTTTTAGCGCTGTAGCAAGTGACTCCGCACCGGCAGGACCAAGGTTATTGTCAGACAAATAGAAATTTGTCAGAGTTGTGTTTGTTTTAAGCGCTGTAGCAAGTGACTCCGCACCGGCAGGACCAAGGTTATTGTCAGACAAATGCAAATTTGTCAGAGTTGTGTTTGTTTTAAACGCTGTAGCAAGTGACTCCGCACCGGCAGGACCAAGGTTATTGTCAGACAACTCTAAATTTGTCAGAGCTGTGTTTGTTTTAAGCGCTGTAGCAAGTGACTCAGCACCAGCAGGACCAAGGTCATTGCCAGACAACTCCAAATTTGTCAGAGTTGTGTTTGTTTTAAGCGCTGTAGCAAGTGACTCAGCACCAGCAGGACCAAGGTGATTGCCAGACAACTCCAAATTTGTCAGAGCTGTGTTTGTTTTAAGCGCTGTAGCAAGTGACTCAGCACCAGCAGGACCAAGGTTATTGACAGACAACTCCAAATTTGTCAGATTTGTGTTTGTTTTAAGCGCTGTAGCAAGTGACTCAGCACCAGCAGGACCAAGGTTATTGACAGACAACTACAAATTTGTCAGAGCTGTGTTTGTTTTAAGCGCTGTAGCAAGTGACTCAGCACCAGCAGGACCAAGGTTATTGTCAGACAACTTCAAATTTGTCAGAGCTGTGTTTGTTTTAAGCGCTGTAGCAAGTGACTCAGCACCAGCAGGACCAAGGTTATTGCCAGACAACTCCAAATTTGTCAGAGTTGTGTTTGTTTTAAGCGCTGTAGCAAGTGACTCAGCACCAGCAGGACCAAGGTGATTGCCAGACAACTCCAAATTTGTCAGAGCTGTGTTTGTTTTAAGCGCTGTAGCAAGTGACTCAGCACCAGCAGGACCAAGGTTATTGTCAGACAACTCCAAATTTGTCAGAGCTGTGTTTGTTTTAAGCGCTGTAGCAAGTGACTCAGCACCAGCAGGACCAAGGTTATTGCCAGACAAATCCAAATTTGTCAGAGTTGTGTTTGTTTTAAGCGCTGTAGCAAGTGACTCAGCACCAGCAGGACCAAGGTTATTGTCAGACAAATTCAAATTTGTCAGAGTTGTGTTTGTTTTAAGCGCTGTAACAAGTGACTCAGCACCAGCAGGACCAAGGTCATTGCCAGACAAATTCAAATTTGTCAGAGTTGTGTTTGTTTTAAGCGCTGTAGCAAGTGACTCAGCACCAGCAGGACCAAGGTTATTGCCAGACAAATCCAAATTTGTCAGAGTTGTGTTTGTTTTAAGCGCTGTAGCAAGTGACTCAGCACCAGCAGGACCAAGGTTATTGCCAGACAAATTCAAATTTGTCAGAGCTGTGTTTGTTTTAAGCGCTGTAGCAAGTGACTCAGCACCAGCAGGACCAAGGTTATTGTCAGACAACTCCAAATTTGTCAGAGTTGTGTTTGTTTTAAGCGCTGTAGCAAGTGACTCAGCACCGGCAGGACCAAGGTTATTGCGGTACAAATTCAAATTTGTCAGAGCTGTGTTTGTTTTAAGCGCTGTAGCAAGTGACTCCGCACCGGCAGGACTAAGGTTATTGCCAGACAACTCTAAATTTCTCAGAGCTGTGTTTGTTTTAAGCGCTGTAGCAAGTGACTCAGCATCGGCAGGACCAAGGTTATTGCCAGACAACTCCAAATTTGTCAGAGCTGTGTTTGTTTTAAGCGCTGTAGCAAGTGACTCAGCACCGGCAGGACCAAGGTAATTGTCAGACAACTCCAAATTTGTCAGAGCTGTGTTTGTTTTAAGCGCTGTAGCAAGTGACTCAGCACCAGCAGGACCAAGGTTATTGTCAGACAACTCCAAATTTGTCAGAGTTGTGTTTGTTTTAAGCGCTGTAGCAAGTGACTCAGCACCGGCAGGACCAAGGTTATTGCCAGACAAATCCAAATTTGTCAGAGTTGTGTTTGTTTTAAGCGCTGTAGCAAGTGACTCAGCACCGGCAGGACCAAGGTTATTGCCAGACAAATCCAAATTTGTCAGAGTTGTGTTTGTTTCAAGTACAGCAGCAAGCACAGGAGCAGCAGCATCACCTATACCTTCCTCTTGAAGATCAGCCTCTTGAACTTCCAGAAATAGGCCAAACGTACGTGCCAGTTCTATATGAAAATAACTGTTTTCAATTTTGCATTCTTTTATGCACTCCAATGCGACAGGTAAACATTCTCTCTCATCTTCTTCGTTTACCTCATTCGCTATGCAGAGGATAAGGGATACTGCACTTTCTTGAGATCTCACTGCTAGCAGACCACAGGTAAATTTTAATACCTCTCTCAGCTCTTGGAAATGTCTTGTGTCGTTGACTAATATAAAGGGATTGATTTCTTCACTAACAAGCTGGCAACAAAGATAATACCCTGCGAAGAATTCTTGAAAACTCTTATGCGTAAAGCCGTAGCACAGACACGGCCTTCGTTTGCTGCTTCCAGGTTGAGCTGACAGAAAGCCAAATTCAGGTAAGTCGGCATTTTCACTTGAAAGCTTTTTGTCCTCAAAGTACATGTTGTCTTCATACAGGCCGTTTAAAGCTATCAAGCCAAGGAGTTTCAACTGATCTTTGTAGATTTCAATCAGATCCTCATTTTGCACTGGAAGACCTCTCTTTTTCCTGTACCTGATAAGAACACATTGTACTATTTCCGAGTACAACTGAGTTCTGCTTTCAGGTAAAATACCTTGAAAGTCTTCACAAAGAAGACAAAGCAGTGCAGTGTTTAAAGGGTTTGCCGCCATCTCTGTGAGACTTTTCTCGTTCTGTATTTTATCCAAGAGCTTTTCGGCCCAATCTTCCTTGCCGACAAAATATTTGTGAATAAATTCTTTGATATCCTGATAAGTGAAACCTTCAATCTCTAGCAGAGTGTCACAAACTTTTCTCACTGGTATCCCAGCCTCGTGTCGCGCTGTAACCACAAGGTGACATAGGGGAAGTATTTTACCTTGTATGATATCGGTAAACTCCGGCAGTTTGCTCGAAGGTAGCTCGTCCAATCCATCAAGTATCAGTAGGACCTTTGATTGATTTTGCCGAATGCTCTCGAAGAATTTCTCTCTTTCCTTTCGGTGAATTTCACCTGGCAAAAGCTGATCGTCAATGGCTTCCCAAAGGTCGGACTCGATCTCGACATCACGGCATTTCAGCAGGAGCACTATCTCAAATTCCGGAAAGCAGTCTCCTTCTTTGTTTATGTGTATAGCCCAGTCGTAGGCAACCTTATTGCAGTATGTCGTCTTTCCCATACCTGGCGTTCCTTCGATCAATACTTTTCTAGGTCGGTCGCATTCTTCGTGGGGTTTGAAGATTTCAGTCGTTTCAACAACTCTCTGCTCCGCTGTTCCTCTCGCTTTTTTCTCTCTGCTGACCATACGAAGCCGTGTATAAATATCGCTTAGTTGAAACTGAAAGTCTTCACACCAAGGAAAGGGTGCGAGCCATCCCTCATGACGCTTGTACTTCTGGCGAATGATTTCAATATGCTCGGCAACCAAGCCAGCTGTTGAGAATAAATGAGAACCAAACTTTGTTGTAGGTATTTGTCTAAATAGTCATGTCGCTTAAGGCCAAATTTTCGCAATAACGTTACATCGCGGATACAAGCACCAAAATCGCCAGAATGTTTCCTTACTGACTATTAAACATTTTAATCCGTGGATCCAGGCGGATTTTTGTGTGTACAAACATGCGTAATTTTCAGGGCACCCAACGACGGTTTCTGTGAAATACATTGAAAACAATCTTTAGGCTACCTAGAGTACTTTTTGATCTCTAGAAATGCATTTTAAGCGGCGCTATAAAATTTGTATCTGTTTGGTCATTCTAGGGAAGGCTTCAGTACTATTTTCCCGAAAATTTTAGATACAATTTAAAGTTTACGAAAGTAACAATTGTTCTGATTGCTCTTTCCATCACATTTTCGAATCCGAAAAATTAAGGATTGCTTTTTCTACGAAAAATAGTTTAACCTGGGGAGTGAAATTCAAAAAATTAAACAAGAAAATCGTAGGGAATTTATTACATATGCATCGAAAGTTTTACATGAACGAAAGGTTTATCTAGAACATTTTAGCATTCCTCAAGCTATAGAAAATTCTAGGCAGTTTTTGCTTCTCCGAACAGATATTTTACAGAAACAGTCGTTGGGTGCCCCTGAATGTTCCACACCACAGAAGCATGTGAAAACTCTTGGGCGCTCCTACAGAAGCTATGTTATAATTATGATACTTTTCTGAGGGGAAAGAATGGTTAAGTTTTAAGAAGAATATAACACTCTGCTTAGCTATGACTGCAAGACCGGTTTCGCAAACAAAATATTGAATCCTTCGTCAGTTGCTTAGCCGATAGCTGTTAACAAGCTAAAGGGCTCACCAAGGGGGCTAGCGCTGTAAACTAAACTTTACTGTCTGTTCTTTTCATTTAGCATCGAGAATCAGCTAGAGATTATTTTTTTAAACAAGACGCTGATTGGATGATTTATCTGTCCTTTGTTGTGCGAGGACAACTTGATCCTGTTTTCAGTGTCAAAAATAAACATGAAAGCGTACATACTGAAATGCAGTTTTAGTAGGCTATACACATTATTATTCAATAGTCATGAGAACTATAACACGACATACAATACATGTAGGTGCACTAGCAAATTATACAAAAAGTAAGAATATAACAAAGTTGTTAACAGAACTCTAATAGGCAATAGAGGACATGGAAAGAACAAATGTAACTATTATTTTTGCCAATATTAGAACATCAAAGTCAAAATACTACTTGCTTTATGATAAATCTCACTCAAAAACACATACACCTATAATTCTATTTTCAATTTTGTTACAAACTTTGGCTTCACCAGCTAAAAAATTGGAAAATAGGAGGTTTTAGTTAAAAAATAGGAGAAAATAGGAATAGGTTCAAAAAATAGGAAAAATAGGAATTGGACACTCTGCATTAGACGCTTGATGCTTTCAGGAAAAGAGCGGTCAAGACTGCTGAAACAGTTTAACAGAGAATACTTTATTCTGATAGCGATCTAGATAATCCCCAAACTTCCTTAATCACGAGCAAAGTGTGTCAACACAGAAAAATTTTCAAAGGCAAGTAAAGCTTGCACTGATGGTGCAGTAATGGCCGATTTTCCTGAGCTTTTATCCCAAGACAGTCAAGACTGCACACTCTTGAAGACACAGACAGGAGGCAATAATGTCCCTGCTGGGTCATCTTCGGCAAAGGTAAAAACTGCAGACTTTACATCATCAATGCTATATACACCAGCCTTGACGCCAAAAAGTCGACAGCACTTCCAAAGCTTCTTGCCATTTCTGGCTGTGGCACCACCTCTGCTACAACACACGAAAAGGGCGGTGTACCAAGCTCCTATCTGGGTTACAAGTACCGAAATACAGCCAATGATCTCTTCGCCAGATGAATAGGGTTGGAGGGAACAATTAAAAAATGTATGGATCCCTCTTTGGCTAAATGTTCCAGAACTTTAGAAGGCGTGTTAAGAGCCTATCAAATGTTCGCGGAAAAAGAGACTCTTCTAGTTGCAAATATGACAAAGCCCACTTAAAAGGTTCCCTACTCTGCAATTGCATTTCGTATGGTAGCGCACGCCGACGAGGGAAAAAAATACTTGAAACTTTAGAAGTTACAAGTACAAACAGTAAATGTCAGAGGGGGGAGAGAGCACGGGGGACTTCCCCTTCTTTCGTTGACTGAGTTAGTAGTTTTAAAAATTCATGGGTCTGCCTTACAATCGGCCTTCGAAATAATGTACTTTACTGGAAGGTGCGATTAAGAAAGATTATTTGGCAGGCTTAAGAGGCTCATGTAGTTTCGAGAGCTTTTAATCCAACATAAATCAACGAGTCAGATTCGGGTGTATAAAACGATATTATAATTATTATCATTTTTATTATTACCAAACGCGGGTCATAGTTGTATTTCAAGCGCAACGAAATTGTAGTTGCTTGACTTTGTAGCCTTGGCGCCGCCATTTTGAATTTATGCAAACAACGTTAATTTTCCACGCTTTCTTTGAGGAGAAAAAAATTTCAGATGGATCCACGACTAAATTTATTTCATAAGTCAAAAAGAGACTGCATGCAAAAATTGGTGCTTGCATCCGCCCTGTAACGATAAAATTAATGCACTTAGCGACCTAACTAAAAACAGTTTGGTTTGCAATTTCCCAAGCCCGTGAAATAAATGAATTGAACTACCTGTATAACCATGCTTGCATAAGGCGATTTGCTGAACAAAACTTAGCTGTTATTAATTATCTCCTTCAGCCAATGTGCACCGCCTTAAAGCAATGAGCGTAAAAAATTCCAAACTAGAAGGGGGGCTTCAATAAGGAAATGAAAGATGGCAAAGGCCCTTTGTTTGATTTAACGGCAGCCTTTTAGCAGACCACTGAAATTTGCGAGAAGCAATAAAAATGGACTACTGGTTATGAACTCTAGGTTTGGGTGTTTGAGAACTGACAACTCCCCCGTTTTACGATATGGTTAATAGAGTTCAATAAACCTCCATCTTTCTTTGTTTACTTCGGCGGAGCGCGAAGTAAAGGATTCGCGATCCTCAGGAATGTATCAAAGTTGACTTTTTTTGACAAGAATGGGCACGCGAAGTCTGTAGGTTTTCGGTTTTATTCGGCTATTTGACGAAGTGAGAGCCGAATTAGTTCGAGATATCTCGAGATAACTTCGATTTCTTTGATTTATTCTTTAACTTCTTCGAGGAAGAAAGAATTATCATTTTGGCTTTCCCGTCATTTGAACCGACTCACCTGTGTGACCCGTCAGATCAAAGGAGACTCTAAGTAGAGGGATTAGCTGATTGCGCTACTGCGACCTAGGGTACTTCGGGATATGAAAAATAGTCATGAAATAATGCACTAGTTTCGGAACAAGATTAGGCGTGCAAGTTCGTGACGTTTCGGCTTGTTTCGGCTATTTCACCAAATGAGACCGGACTACTTCGTGATATTTTGAGATCACTTCGAGTTTAGTCTTTAATTTACTCGAGGAATAAATAGAGGATATCACGTGGCCGCGCAAAGACACGAAATTTCTCTTCGAGTTTTGAAAAACATTTCACGAGTGAGCCCTCCTTTCGAACTGTTTTATGATGAATTTAAAGTTACAAAATGCTGCACAAAGACATTTTGTCTTTGTTGAGTGTTACGTAGTAAAATTGCTTTCATGCGTCGCGTGACTTTTTCGAACGTTGTCTACGTTTTTGGATTATTCACGAATTAATTAGGGCATGTTTACATTTCAGCATGAGTCAGCAGATTTGCATCAGTCACTGAAATCATAAATATGTCGAAAAACTACCACTATTCGCCTGTTTAGTATTTTCGAGAACCTTACGTCAAACGGTTTACAAGTTCTAAGCATTTACAATTAGTCAGTTCCACAACCACGGCGCCGAAGTGTACGCTCCGTAGCGTCTTGTTTCAACTGGTACCTACAGTGGCCCACATGGGACCGTAATGCAAAACTTAAGACTTGCCGAAATTTTTTTTAAAAAGTTAGACGACACCTAGGTACACTTGAAACCAATATGACCACCATAAGTAGGTAACCTGCGCAGCAGGCATTGAAAGGAGTAGGTGATTGGGAGGAAGGGGGAAAGGGAGGGACGCGATTTTCTTCCTCTCCCCCTCCCCGTTTTGCGCCTGCCTCGCAGGCTACTGGTATAGGCGGCTGCAACGCCACGATCTTACGGGAAAATAGAGGACTATAAACAGTCTCGGGTGTTTGTTTCTAGTTCATCCGTCATCCCTCTCGCTGAGAGAACTACAATTTTAATTGATGGCAAATGAATAAGTTTTAGCACTTTGGGTCCTCCTTGAATACAAAACTGTTGTTTTGGGATCCGAGAGCACGAGAGAGACACTTGTAAGACAAACGATCACTGATTCATCAGCAATACCTGCTTTTAACAGTTCTTTTACACGGATACTTTAAATTTCCAGCGGGCTACAGTGTGGGGAAACTCACCTTCCTCTTTGGTCGCAGAAACCAAAGTCTTCAGCGTCTCTATGTCGCTTTTCATCTGCTTGAAGTCTTTTCTTGTTCTATCTGTCAGGGAGGATATACTTAACATAATTAAACTTTCATCGCATACCTTTCATTGAGGACAATTTAAAGTGGATGTCTGGAAAACCAGGCAATAGACATTCGAAATTCAGAACAGGAATGGGAATATATAGCAACGGGTACCGGAAACGGAATCGGAAAGGAAATAGAGGTAGGGTTTAAGGTAGGAAGAAAAAAGACGCAATAAATGATCACATTCTGCTAAGAAATAGGGCATAAAGTATGTTATAGGTGTTTAATAGGTGTTTAATAAAGCTCTAAACCGTGGTTAATGAGCCCTAAGGCAGTACTAGTCCTTTCCTCACTTGTCCCCATTGTTGTCTACTCTCCTCACTTTTGCAATCAAGGCTCGTACAACAGTCAATAGCTCATTTTTTAGCTCAAAGTACTTTTACTTTTACAATATTAAAATTTTTGCCAAAGCTCCCAGCAATTTTCGACAGCATCACATGATTCTCACCTGTCTTGCCCTATGTAAACCCCCCATGCCACTAGCTAGCCACATTTCAACTTCACTCTTCCAACACACTTGCATATTCCATTTTGTCCTCCCTCCCACCCAACTGGAAGCTTTCTCTCCATTGATCGCTATGGCTGTGCTTTTTCCTGCCTGTTTCTATTTGATTTGTATCATATGCTATTTGATTTTACTCTTTTTTAGTTGATTGTTACATTCTATTATTCATTAAGTTGCCACCATCATAAAAAAATATTAGCTTGATTTATCCATCAATTAAATCCTAGGTGTTTGTACATTTACTTTGTTACTTATTTATTGGCGAAAGGGAAGTGCAGCCTGGGCTTTCAAGTGTTTTTGAGCAGGTCTCAGTTCGTTTTCTATCTTCCCGAAATTTGTAAACAACCTCACAAGTAAATTAATAAAGCTGCCCCCACGCTGGTATGTTGGATTTCGAAAGAAGGGGATGTGATTTGAGAAACATTGTTTTGATTGACACACTTTGATTATCTTCATCAATGCCCTAGTTTTTAGTAAGCTTTTTAACTGTTCGTCTGTCTGGGGCAACACAACTAAAACCAGTCTTAACAAGATCTAGACTGTTCAAAAATATTAAAAGAACTTAAGTGGCTACCTATAAGACAACAGCTATATCTTAGAAAAGCTATCCTAGTCTTCAGATGTATTAACGGTATGGCCCTATGGTACTTAGCGGATAAGTTTGTAAAACGATCTAGCATTTCAAACCGCTAAGCTCGGAGTTCTCAGTTACTGGATATTCCGATCCTTAAAACAACTACTGCATGGTCAACGTTCATTTTATTACCAAGGGATTAAACTAATTTGGAACGCCTTAAGCGATAGGCTCAAAATTTGCCAAAAAACTGCAAAAAAAAAAAACGTTGCGTGAAAAATTTCTTGGTAATTAACATGATATATGTTAGGCCATTTTATGCTATTTCAGAACTATAACAATTCATCTGGATACAGTAATAGAGATTAGGTTATAAATATTCCAACTTCATTTATATTTAATTTTGATTTAGTTATGTATGTACTTCTGAAAAGCCCTGTTAGGGGACGAAGTATAATAAAGTATATATGTATACATGTACAATTATAATAAGTAAGGGAACAGCTACTGGCGAGACAAGTGGGGTACTTGAGCGAATCTTGAACTAATCTATGCTAGATGATTTCAACCTTTTTAGCTATATTTGCATTGTGGACGAAATATAACATGCGGAGGAGATGGAAACTCCGGTGATGTGGAACATCTTTAAGATTTTCATGGTCACAAGATGCAAGTGATTAATTGCGAAGTGAATCTAACTAACCGTTCTAATTACCTTTAACTTGTGACACTTTGAGGCCAGAGGCGGGGCTGGTGCCCTTATTTGGGATGGGTCGGGGGATTATTACCTTCTTAAAGCTATTAGCTGTCTTTTCTGGTAAATACACCACACGTGTGTATACATTTTAGTACCATACAGAATATATATCCCACAACGCTGAAGATTTATGGCAATCCATCACTTCTGGGGGTCTTGTTCACACGTGGTCTGACACCGAAAATAAATGTATTATTTCCTACATCCTGCTTGTGACATATAAAGCTACAGGGAGGGCAGGGTTGAGGCTAAAGGCGATATTACAAGGGATGATTCGTAAGGACTATTTTGAGTTCAACACAGCGTCATAACAATATATTGCGTAATTGTTTGTTTGCAACATTGTTACAACATTGTTAACACAGAAATCCTCGGTGCAAATCGTCTCTTTTAACATTGCCTATTAAATCCAACAAGAACTATTTCTACAAATATGTTACTTTTACAGAAGGTATTATTCTCTCTTTCTGTATAATCAAGGTAAAAATATATTAAAATTAAAATAAATCAAGATATATGATGTCTCTGTTCTTACATGTTTATCGGTTTCAACTGTTATTTTGTGTCCTATTCCGGTTCCCGTTCTTATTCCTGTTACTTTTCCGGACTTCGGTTACCTGACTTTCCAGACGCCCATGTTAAGTAATGTTACTTCAAAGAATTGTTAAAGCTTCTAAGGGACAGTCTTCTCCATACACGAGATCATATTAGTAAAAGCTGATTGAATGGAATTTGATGGCAATACATATTAATAAAAATGGGTGTCCAAGTTACGGTATTTGGAATTAACATTCGGAACTGACCTCCTTCCTCAGTTATCTTCGCGCTGATATTTTCCATTTCACTTCTCATCTGTTCTCTGATTTTATCTAAAGAGAAAATGGTATAGATTGTTTCTCAGGGCAAAGTTAAAAAGTCATGAAGTTTGAAATTCATTTTGTTAAACACATTATTAAACGTTAGCCTGACTCAAAGAATTAATAACTTTAGCTTCATTTTGTTTTGGAAACTGACTGGCTGACGGGCTTAGCAATTATTGAATGAGGCTGAGTATGATCTGAAGAATTATGCAGATCTCGGAGAGTGTTATCCGCCTGGATCTGCCTAATTCTTCAGATCATACGAAAGGCGATCCAATAACTGCTAAAAAAATAAAAAATAAATCGCCTGCGATTCGTGCCCAAACAAATTCTGTTTGAATAAACGACAGTATTGCTTTTTATTTTTATTATTTTTTTTTTTTTTTTTTTTTTGGGGAGTCCACATTACTGCAACTCGCTCACCACGGAATCTTAAGACATAAAATTGTACCTGTATGTAGTTCTTTATATGTCGGTTTATGGTTGCTAAATGTGGTTTTGTAAGGAAAAAGTTTATTTGGTCCAATTCGAAGCTTTCATTTCAGCCCCACCCGGCCACACCTTATTCTAATCTTTTAGTAAATTTGAAAAAACCAATTTAATACTGTAGAAAACACTTCCAAACCTTTATTAGTTAATACCTTCCATTCTATTAAGTTGGTCCTTAATATTATCTTCGTCTTTCTTCCATTCTTTTAACAGCTCTCGGTAATGCTTCTCTGTATCTGGATCCATAGTCTCAGTTTTTAGTTTTGTGATAGCAGCTGCATCTACACCCAGTGCAACCAGTGCGGCACTTATATCCCTCCACAATGAATTGAATGTTGGATCGTCCACGGACGCCTGCTTAGCATGCCCATAGACCGAGTTCCTATAGTACTTCACTCTGGCTATGTTAGCCTCAATACTGGTGTCTGAAGCAGGTGGAAGACTGTCCCATGAGTGTGTACTGCCAGGAGTAGTAGTGGCAGGAGCAGTCAGACCGCAGATGTTCCTCAGTAGCACCATCAACAGGGTGATATCAAAGTCTCCTGATGTTACAGATGAAGGAGGAGAGGGATACAGCTTACCCCACTGGGTGGCATTGATGATTTTCTTCTTTCTAATGGACTGCAGAGTTGAATGTTCTGCAGAACCAGCGTTCAAAACATTAAACAGGTTTGCTGGAGAGTGGTACTTGTCAAAGGTGTATCTCAAGGCCTTGGTTCCTCCATCCACTAAAAGGCGACATAATCTTGCATAATTAGTCGACTCCTTAGTGGATGGAGCTAATGTTGGAGCAGAAGCCATCAGAGTAAACCTGCAAGACAAAAAATGGTGTTTTGAAAATGAAGTGAACAAAAAACGAACCAAATTAAAGTCTGTCTTAATGTTCTAAAGTAAGAGATGTCGGCTGAGTTTCACACTTTGCAAAATTTCGGTCCCGTTGCAATGTGATCGATAACGTCAATCATTCGGTTCGCAACAACTAAAACTGACGTCTGACGGAAAAAAGGAGGCAAGCTTTTTGGACCATCTGAACTAATTCTTGGAATATAAAAAAACCTAAAAGGATTGCCTTTCAAACCAAACTTCCTGTTTCACTTTTGATATCCAAATTGTAACTTTCCTTTTAAACTCCGTTTTCATTTCTCTGATGCTCAGTTCTTCTCACGACTCTCTTTAATAAGAAACAAATTGACAACCATTTCAAGTTTATTAATCTTCCTCGAAACATAGTCAAGTTAGGAACCACATACAACTTAATCGTGTCTGGGTACCGATGCGGGAACATTGCCATTTGTATTAATTTAACAACTAAGAAGAGAGATGGTGTAAATATAGAATTAAACCTTAACACTGTCATCAATGAATATGATTTTTTTTTCAAAAGAATAAACATTTCTCTAAAAGTCGTGCAGCCTCAAGAAAGACCAGGAGAAGAGGCCAGTGATGACAAAGAAACGAACTTCTCCTAAACACGAATCGATCGCTTGTCTGGAAAGCAAGAAACAATATTGCATTCATATACTAGGACACTCGCCAACAGCATTTGCTTAAAGGCTAACAATTGATCAATATACTGAGAAAAAGAATTTTGAGATCGCTCAGGTTCTAACACCCTTTTTGTTAAATCTCCTTCCTTAGGAGAAACTATAGTATCCTATGATCAGAACCTTAAAATATGCTAAGACATCGAAATTATCGTTTAATTTACCTTCTCCACGTCCAAGAATTTTCGTCGCTTATCTGAATATTGGGCAGCTTCAGGGTCGTTTAGTTGATAGTTCCAAATAAAAATCAATTCATCCCTGAAAAACGCTGGTAAGGCCAGCACAGAGTTCGAGTTCGTTTGTAGGTTTCTCCAGAAACAAACATGGCAAAAATGCAATGTTGGTGTCAGACAAGAGATAATCAGTCTAGACAGACGGTTACGCGAAATCAATTATTTCGAAACAAAAAAGACCTATGCCCTGATGCCTGTTGTCGAAGAAAATGTACGTGCATCGACCAAGGCAAGGTTCTCATCCCCATTATAATAATTAGAACCTCAGACGCAACTGTGTACTTCTAAAAAGAATGGGGCGTATCACCGTAGAAAGATCTCGAGTTCGGAGATGCTAACAATGAAAACCGACGTAGCATGACCAAAGTTAAATTTAGACAGCAATTGGTAGAGAGTCACAATGTGCTAAGATCACGGGATACATCAAACGTGATACTGTGAACTGCAAATGTCAAGCCATGTGAATTTATCATTGAAATCAAGGCTCAAGAGGGTGTTATGTGATTAGCGAAAAATTCGTGAATGTAATGTAATCCGATGGGACCAATCAGGATATAACTAACAGTTTCGGGGGAGACTAAAATCGCATTTACGACATCCAAACAGATAAGTAGTTTTTAGGGCAGCTTCAAACAAGCATTGCTGCTAAAGAGAATAGCATGTAAAGGTACTTCTGAGGTGCTTGGAAACTTTCGGTTCTCGGGTGCCCCTGAACGGAGGACCAAAACTGATTTTTCTGACAAGTGCACTTTAATTTGCTATAACAGAGGAGATTCCTTCAAGAATCAGATTGTTTTAATTTTGCACTATTGCACGATGTTTCTATTACACTAAAATAAAAGAACAGGAAAAAAAGAAGAACAACAACTTACATAAATGGTGAACAGTGACCAAAGTAGCTTAGGCTGTCGAGTTGGTCACTGCTTCGGGTTTAGATCGATTAACAAAAAGCTATATATAATGGAGAAAGACAAACAGTGCGAAGTCTTACTTACCCCTTTATGTAAGCACAATAGAAAGTGATAGGTGATAGATCATATAGAAACAATTATCAATAGTAGACAACAATAGGTAGGGAAAACGCGGGCGATTATGCACCTACCAATGAAAAGCCGGCGGGGAGGGAGGTAAGATTATAAACGTTCAAGGGGCTGCATCACCAAAGATACATGTTCCTGTTACAGCTGCAATTATACGTTTTAACCATAATCTGTGTTACACTGCGTAGAATACAGAAACCCTTCAGGAGAAAGTCTACATTTTGTAAGTTTAAATATACCATTCTTAGTAAAGGGTACAAAGAAAGTCAGTTTTACAACCTTTACACAGTGATTGTAGCGAATGAGCCATACACTGATCAATTGTACTTGCAAGAATCGAGTTTGATACCACAGTATTTTAAGAGGTTCAATTGATCCAAAACAATGCTAAAACAAACGAAATTTGAAGACAAAACAGTGAAATCCACTCAGCTTTCGCTTGTTCCCGTTGTCCTCCATGATTTCCAGATCTTTCCAGACCGTACGGCGCATGCGTGAAGCGTGGAAGCGGGAAACATATGTTCGGTCTCAGTCTTTTTCGTCCGAGTCAGCAGTCAAATATATCCCCTCCCCTGGGAGAACACGATCAGTCAAATGCCCTACCCCAGGGCTAACAAAGACAATCAAATCCCCACCCCATGCCCTGCCTCCCTTTCCCCCCCCCCCTCCTGCCGGCATGACATTGATAGGTGCATTATCTGCAGAAAGCAGCCTATGTCATAGAAATAAGTTCCTCTTCAAGCGATTGCGATAGCCCAAGTTATCCACCAGTTACACTGTATTGTGAAAAACAAAAAACAACAACAACAACAACAAACAGGCAAGCTACAGTACATGGAATAACATTAGTAATCTAAGGCAATTACAGGGAGCTAATTCGTTTTTTAAAGTTAGCCAGTTTACAAAAGGACTCATAAAACGCTTTGTGTTTACTTTTGGTGTACGGCTGACTTTCTTCTAAGCTGCTATCTGGCCTCATAGCTTTAGCGGAGAATTTTTTTTATCGTGTTTTTCTAAAAGATCGCGGATATCAATGCTATTTGAGATTCATGTACGGACGCTTCTTGAAGTACCTCTGCCCAAAAAACACTAGTGAGTTCGTTGTTAGTTTAACTTCAGTGGCTCCATACACAGCAAGGTTCTCTCTTCTAGTAAGAGTCCTGAGAACATAAAGAGACTTACTTCCTTTTGTGAGTTTGTTCTTCACGTACATAAATATTAAATCTGGTGTCAGACTGAAAAGTAAGACCTAGCAAAACAAGTTCCTTAACCTGAGGTATTCTTACCAGCTTTACTCTATCAAAGATTAATTCTTTACATTTACTAGGACTACAGGCCACACAGTTTTCTAGACTGTAAGAACTGAATTACCAGATGCAATTATGGTGGAGAACCCCGCATATCTACATGCAAACAAATTGTAGAGCCATTTCTTTTGTATCTCAAGGTCCTTCAGAAGGATATTAAATAGGTAGTGGCTCCTTCCAATGCCGTGAAAACTGTGTATTGTTGACCTCTCTATGAGGCCTATGTTTTAAAAAACTTGGAATCTAGATAGAGATTGATAAGATAGGGGTTCAGCGGAAGTTCTTATACTTTTTCAGATAGTAAGGAATGTTTGACAGAGTCAAAGGCCTCTTAATAAAATCCATAGTAAAGAGTCGCACCCCTTTGCACAGTCAAGTTGATCTACAGTTGTAAACAGTGTGCTGAATAGCTATCAAAGCGTCTGTACAATTTTCTCCGTCCGTATATGCGATCAGGCTAGTTCACCTGAGCATTTTTTGCGAGGACTTGGGCGATCGATGATAATGTGGATTCCACGCTACCTGTTTCGAAGACTTACAAAAAAAGAGACATAAATGCAAAACGATATACTTTTATTTTATTTTATTTATTTTTTATTTTATTTTTATACTAGCCTTCCACACGCCCAGCTTAAAAAGCAACTTATGATCTTTTGGAGAGAGCTTTTAATACTAAAGGAAAAAGCTTCATTGCTACCAATAATTTTCGCACCTTCTGGGCGAATGATAAGACGTCAACGAGGTACACGTACCTCTCCAGTCGAGAGCTTGGTCTCGCTATTGACTTTCTTATCGATAACATCTACGTTCTTTTTGGAAGCTCGGTTTTCCGGCAGTTATTGGTATACCCATGGGCACCAACAGTGCACCTTTGTTGGCTGATCTCTTCCTTCATACCTTTGAGTACGATTTTATGGTCAAAACAATGAAACAAGACATTACAAAAGCCATCCAGTTCAGCAACACCTTTCGATATATCGACGTCTTATTCAGTATTAACAATGTGAACTTTGGAAATTGCATCAGCGCGAATAACCCGTCGGAATTGGAGCTTAAGGACACATGCACATCATCTACTGAAGTGTGTTATCTCGGCACAAATATCAAGACTGGTGACGTAACCACACCTTTCCGTATCAGCATCTACGATAAGAGAGATGACTTTGCATTCCGGATTGTCAACTTTCCTCTCATGGACAGCAACATTCCCGCCAATCAAGCTTACGGTGTTTATATATCTCAACCGGTGAGATATGCTAGAATTTGCACGTCCAAAGTTGACTTCATAAATAGACTCCGCGGACAACAAAGGCTTTGAAACCAATCGACTTCAGAACTCATTTAATAAATTCGTCAATCGCCATAGTCTTATCGTCGAAAAGTATGGTGCAGTCCTGCGGGAGATGAGATTAGCAATCCAGGCTTAAATTGCACCATCGTATCCTTACATTGCTTATTTATTACTTGGATTTTTATTTCAGTTGTATATTGGTGCGTGTGCGCGCAATTCAATTTTGAGCGCGTGCATTATTTATTTATTTATTTATTTAAGTTGAGTGTACATTTAGTTCGTTTAATAACTTCTTAGTTTTGCTTTGCGTTATTTTCCTCACTTATGTGTTGTCCGCGACTGTGCTCACACGGTGGGTTGCTCCTCCTAAAATGTTCTGCAATTGGTATAGGATTTAATGGAGCCGAAACCAATTGTGGAATTGCACGCATTTTAGGCATCCTACTGATGAACATTTGGGACGCGTAGATATATTTTTTAGCAACTACTATAATTTGCAGTCTGTCTACTTTGAATTTTTTATTCAACCGTGTTTCAGCGACAGTTAACTAACGTATGCTTATTATAATTGGAAAGTGCAACTAACGTGTCCAGCAGAATAGTAGACTGCAAGCAGTCCCTAAGGATGGTCACGCAAGCGAGAAAATCGAGCGAAGCGAGCGAAAGTAAAAAACAAGAAGGCCAGGGGAAGCTGGGGTTTCCCTCCCGGCCATTTCGTGCCGAGCTTGGACTCGACTGACTGAAGAGGGACTGCTCGCAGTCTAGCAGAATAGCAAAAGAGTAATGAATGGTTTTCAAGCAAAAAGTTTCAATTTATATAATTCATACTGATACAAAAAGGCATTAGAACAAAAATGTAATGAAGGCTTCACTTCTGCATTGAGCGATTTCCGTTTGACCTTGAAAAATGGTTTTGTTAAATGTTCGTTATTTGTTTTATCAGTCAATGGATGAAAAGATAAAACATGGCCTCTTCGTTTTCCCGCCAGAAAACCCTAATATAGAGAAGGCATTCTCAGATTGGCCAATCGTGCTGCAATATGGCGTCAAAGCGAAGTATCGATTGATTTCTAGAAAGTTCTCGAGCAGGAAGGTTTTTCAGCCGAGCGTTCGCTGGCAATCAAAAGCCACGCGCGTTTGTATCCGTTCGATAAAACCATGATAAAACAATCAAATCGTTCTCTTTCCGTTCGTTTGTTGTTTCTGTTTTGTTCGCGCTTTTTCATTTTAATTAAGGTCATACGAAAATCGCTCTAATGTTGTTAATCAAGTGCCCCAGCCTATGTCGGCCGTTAAGTTGATGCTCTAGTAGGGTTTTAACAGGCTTCTTAGGCTGTTAGCTGAGAAATTAGCTGAGTAGTGTTTAAAACACGAATTGTGTTTTATGGTTAATTTTAAACAAGTGATAAAAAAAGTGCTGCGAGTGCTTTGAACAGCTTCAAAAACGTCTCGTAGTTTTCCAGTTCAGTAAATTGCTAATCAATGCTTTTTGAATTGTGTTGATTGAGGCTACGTCCACACGAATCCGGAAATTTTTTAAACCGCGTACTTTTTTTACACGAATAGGCCTCAATTCCGTCCACACGAAACCAGTGAATCCGGTCACCAAAACCACATTGTTTTGAAACCACTCTCCAGTGGGGAATAAGCTAAGGCCTTGCCCACACCAATCTGGATAAAAATTGTATTTAGGCGGTTTCAAAAATGTGCGGATTCGTGTGGACGTTCCTGAAAAACTTCAAACATAAGCAGGAAAAAATTACAAAGGTTGGTTCTGCTATACTTTTGGAATTACATCAGCATTTGATTTGAAGCACACGGCGATTTTACGCATGGACAGATAGCTGTTGCCCATGGGGAAGAACTTTTTGTCTGTGACCGATTTCTCCAAGGTGAATAATAAAAATAATAATAATAATAACAAATAATAATAACAAATATTTATATAGCGCCTATACTTTTCAGTGCTAAGCGCTAAGTGCTGAACTTGCCTTGGACAGGTTTCCATGGATTACGTCAAAAAGAACAAAAGTATTACCCATGACAGTTCCCGAGGTAAGTTTTATGGATTAAATAGAAACAACCAAAGAGGCTCAACCAATCAGAAATAGTGAAAAGTATCACGTGTTGTTTATGTGCTGTGTTCGTATTGGCGCCAAATTTAAAGTTGAAATTGAACGCAATGTTCGAAAACTCAGCAGGATTTTTTTACCTTAAATAAATTCAAAACGACCTTGCAACACTCACAAGTTTTCTCTACATCATTGGTCCAGAACTCTTTCCTTATTGAGTCGTCGCAACAACTTTTTGACCCCTACTTTTGACTTTTCAGCGAGAATTTGTTTTTCTCTTAAGGAAGTCGTCTTTGTTTTTTAGTCTCAAAATTTAAGGAGTGAACTGCTCTTGATGCTCTTGCTACGCTCAACTGATGTGGAGGCTTTATTAAAAGGGGAAAATTAAAATGGTCTAAACAATTTAATTGCAAATCATAGGAGGGCTGCATTATATAAGATTCCATGTTAATTAGTGTTCTTGATATAAAATGTTCATCCTAATCAGCATTCCATTATTTAGATGAAACAACCCCGTATTTCCCCAAACTAACCCTCCATTTGCTGAGTTTAATCGGGTGTGAAGGTCCTTACAAGTGAGTAAATTCTCGCAAAATTCGTGAAATCTATTGGACAATATGCATACTGAATATTAATGAGATTTTGAACAGCTACTTAAAACCTGCAATTAAAAACCAATAATAATAATAAACTGATAGTTTTAAAGATGCAGACTCTCTTTATATACTATTTAAATTGCCTACAAGTTCAATTTTAAAACTGCGTGTTAAAACACAACATAAAAAAATCACAGAAATTGGTGAATATTTTGATTATCATTAACTCTTTTCATATGACAAATCAAAAGTCGTAGCACGACGCAAGAAAGCTCATGGAGATCAAAAAGTTTCATTTCAATTTTCTTGCCGCTTTGCGGGTTTTTTGTGACACTTACGCTTATCACGTAGTGCCCTCCTGAGAGATGTATAGCAGGTTTTCCTACAACTATCTGACTAGAGTAGTGAGTAAAAGATACCTTCTAGCGAAATACCAAATTTCGCACCTGGTGCCCGCATTTCTTCAAAATGCGCGCCCCACCATATGAAAAACGGCAAACCGCTAAAAGAGTATCTTTTACTCACTACTCTAAAATAACACAAAATAACACAAATCTACTAATTCCTGTTATTACCGAATACTAAAATTATTCCATATTACAAATTCCACGTCAGAAAAAATAAAATTGAATTTAAAAGAATAAAGTCTTATAATAAAATTGCTCAAGAAATCATGTCAAATCAATCAGCTTCAAAAGAGTTCCAGAATATGTCTCTGGATCAAATGAGAAAATTAGTAAAAAAAGAGGAGAAAGCTCTTAAAAAAGAGTACTCAGAATTAGCCGAAAGAAAGAAACTAATCAAAAGGTTTCAAAAAATACAAAAAGCAAGGCAAAAAGTAAGACAAGGAATAAACATCAAGAAAAAGCCTAAAAAGAAGAAGACATTTCAGGAGTATTTTGACGAGTGTATAAAAAACAGAAAAATACCTGAAGACACTCCACCTTATCTTAAGAAAGCTATTCAGAAGGCTTTAAAGCAATACGATGAAAAAATAGTCGAGACTAAGACAGCTCTTGATGAGTTTGCAAAACAATATGTAATAGAGGGTGACCCAAATTTAACACCTGATCAATTTTTTGAGAAACATAAAAATCTTATTGAAATATTCTTCAAAAAGAATAAAAATATTAAAGCAAATTTTGTTCTTGTTTGCGATATGCAACAACCACTTTTTGATAAACATGGTCTTACTGGTTACAAGGAGGATAAAGCGTATTTTAGAACTGAGAAAAAGAGAGTTTTAAAGTCAACAAATGTGGAAAAGCTTGTAAAAGATAACTTTAAAAAGATTAACTTAGATATCGAAAAATATCAGAATAATGGAAGTGGATGGTATTTTAAGAATATAAAAGAGTTGCAGATAAATGTTGTTGAATACTCCCCTCAAAAAGGTTCATCTTATATAGATCTACCAGTTTGGATCAAAAATAAAAAGGCAATAATAAACCCGAAAAACAAAGATGATAAATGCTTTATCTGGTGTGTACTAAGATATCTTCATCCAAAACCAAGAGATAATGAGATAATATCAGATTTGAAAAAGTATGAAAAAGAATTAGTAACAAAGGGATTAAGTTTTCCAATGGATATTAAAAATATAAGAAAGTTTGAAAAGCTTAACCCAAATATTCCAAGTGTAGCAGTATTTTCGGTTGAAGGAAAAACTATTTACCCTCTTAAACTCTCAAACAAAAATTGTCAAAAAAGTATAGATTTATTTCTTTTTGAAGAGGATGGTAAAAGTCACTACTCTCTGATAAAAAATTTAAGTAGGTTAATCAGAACTCAACTGACTAAAACAAGAGTTATTGGTGGTGTCTATATTTGTAAAAGATGTTTGTGCCATTTCAAAGTAAAAAGTAGTTTTGAAAAACACGAAAAATACTGTTCAAGCAACAAAATGGTTGCAGTTAAAATGCCAAAAAAGGGAGAAAGTCTTTATTTTAAAAACTTTCACAAAAAGTATCCGGTTCCTTTTGTAATATATGCTGATTTTGAGTGTTTTACAAAACCTGTTTTAAATTGTAAACCAGATCCAAGTAAATCTTATAACATAGAATACCAAAAACACGAACCATCAGGATTTTGTTTTTATCTCAAAGGGGTAACAGGAAGGTTTAAAACAGAAAGCTTTACAAAGGAAAAAGAAGATGACAATGTGGCGGCTATTTTTGTAAATAAAATTGTGGGTTACACTCAATCCATTTATGATACTTACTATCGAAAACCAAAACCAATGTTAATAACAAAAGAGGAAAAGATTTCTTTTAAACAAGCTGAATATTGCTCGTTATGTGAGGAAGAATTGGGTGAAGACAGAGTTAGAGATCACTGCCATTTCACAGGTAAATACAGAGGTGCTGCTCACAACGAGTGTAATTTGAGATGTCGTAAACCAAGAGTTCTTCCAGTAATATTCCATAATCTTCAAGGTTATGACGCCCATTTATTTATAAAGGAACTTGCTAAAATTCCGGGAAAATTAGAATGCATTCCATCTACGGAAGAGAAATACATTTCCTTTTCAAAACACGTTAAAGTGGGAGAGTTCAAAGGCGTATCAGGTAAAAAGATTGAAATTACGTTTGAAATCAGATTCATAGACTCTTTCAAATTTCTTCAAACATCTCTTGCAAATCTTGTTTCAAATCTGCAATCAACAGACTTTGTTAATACAAGAAGAAAGTTCAAACAACATACTGAACTGCTTACTCGTAAAGGGGTTTACCCCTATGATTACGTTTCAAATCTAAAAAAGTTTTCGGAAACACAACTCCCACCAAGAGAAGAATTTTATTCTAAACTAAACGATGAGCACATAAGTGAAGAAGATTTCTATCACGCAATTCGTGTTTGGGACATACTCAATTGTAAAACAATCAGAGATTATCACGATCTTTATCTTAAGTCTGATGTGTTACTCCTTGCTGATGTGTTTGAAAACTTCAGGAAAACTTGTATGAAACATTACAATCTTGATCCAGCTTATTATTACACTTCACCAGGTCTTGCCTGGGATGCTTGCCTTAAAACAACAGGTCAGCAGTTACAACTACTTGATGATTACGATATGTTAATGATGTTTGAAAGGGGAATACGCGGTGGAATAACTCACATATCAAAAAGATATGCGGAAGCAAATAATAAGTACATGAAAACCTATGACCCCCAAAAACCCTCAACCTACATTCAATACCTCGATGCAAACAATCTTTATGGTTGGGCGATGTCTCAATCACTTCCAACACATGGTTTTGAGTTGGTTGAAAATATTACTAAAACTCAAGTTCTCAATATACTTGAAGGCAATTCAAAAAAGGGTTATATTTTCGATGTAGATCTTGTTTACCCAAAACATCTTTGGGAAAAGCATAACGATTACCCACTTGCTCCAGAACTTATCAAAGTAAACGGGGTTGAAAAACTTATATGTCATTTTAAACCAAGAGCTAACTATGTGTTACACTTTAAGAATCTAAAACAGTATCTCAATATGGGACTTAAGCTCAAATCCATAAACAGAGCAATATCCTTTGAGCAATCCCCCTGGATGGAACCCTATATAAGAAAGAACACAGAATTGCGTAAAACGGCAGCTAACAGTTTTGAGAAAGACTTTTTTAAACTTATGAATAACTCAGTTTTTGGAAAGACAATAGAAAACATTAGAAAAAGACAAAACATAAAACTGGTTGATAATCGTAAAACAGCTCTCAAACTTTCAAAAAAGCCTAACTTTGAAAGAGTTACGATTTTCGATAAAAATTTAATCGCAGCTCATATGAAAAAAACAGAGGTGTATTTTAACAAACCGGTATACGTAGGCCAAGCAATCTTAGACTTATCAAAAACCTTGATGTTTGACTTTCACTACAATTACATAAAAGACAAATACGACACCAAATCAGATTTACTTTTTACGGATACTGATTCCCTTATGTACCAAATTCAAACAGAAGATTTCTATAAAGATATATCAAACGATGTGGAAACCAAGTTTGATACATCAAACTATCCGCAATCTCATCCATCTGGTATTCCAACAGGGTTAAACAAAAAAGTAATTGGAATGTTCAAGGATGAAGTTGCTGGAAAACAAATCACACTTTATTGGACTTCGCCCAAAGCTTTACAGCTTTAAAATAGAAGAGGGTAAAAACATAAAAAAGTGTAAGGGAATAAAAAAGTCTGTGGTTTCAAAAGGAATTACATTTGAGCATTATTTTGATTGTTTATTCACGGGGGATAAACAAATGCGAAGTATGAAAATAATACAAAGTAGGTACCATGATATATATTCCAAAGAGGTGAATAAAATAGCTCTGAGTTGTGAAGATGACAAAAGATTAGTACAAATCAACAAAGTTAATACTAAAGCAATAAGGCCGAATTAAAAATTAAAAAACTAAAAAATAAATGAGTTACTCAGAAGATCAAATAAAAAAATATTTGGAAATATTACACAACTACACCAAAAATATCTCAGATGAATCAAAAATGCAATCCTCCCCAGCAGGGGGGTTTTTGGGGGGTGCAACCCCCCCATCTAAATGCTTAAATTGTGAAAATAGAAAATTTTGGACAATAGATTTTGGTTATAAGATCTGTGAAGAATGTGGAATAACAAACGGACACGTATTAGGTTACTTTGATCCAAAAGAGTACGACAGATTATATTTTAGGAAGAAAAGCGTTTACCAGAGAAAATACTATTACGAGAAAAAGATAAAACAGATTCCAAATTTGTCAGGAGAAGATAAGAGTTTATTATATAAAAAGTTAATGGAAATAGATGAGAAAGTTCTAAAAGAGGTAAATAAAAAGTTTAGCCGTAAGAGAATGATTAATATTTTTTACATAATCGAGAGAATGTTAGATGAAATGGGGCTAAATGTAATCTCATTAAATATTTCATCTCAAACGCGAGACTATTACGTCAGATGGTGGGAAAGTTATCTTGAAATAAGAAAGTAAATTTTAATCTTGAACCACCCCAGAATGGAAAACCCAATATAATATTCCTGTTAAGTAACCGATAACTTCATTTTCTTGATAACTAGTGTCAAAAACATAAAAACTGCCTCTTCCAAGTTTGTATTTGTCCCAGAAAGATCTGAAACCTAAATTGAAAATCAGGTGATTAGCTAATATTTCAGATTTACTTAATAAAGTATATCTATAACCAGAAAGATCGTAAATAATTTTGCTTAAGTCTATGGTTTGGTTGAAATACTTGGCGTATAAAAACTCGTGAACAAGACAAGCTTTGATAAAGTTGTCGTTATAAAATTGTGTTTTTACAGCTGGAAATCTAAAATTAACGTATGCAGTAATTTCCTTCAACATCTTTTATAAATAGTAGTATATAAAAAAAATATGGTATAAAGAAATAGTTTGTAAAATTAAAATGGAAAAATTTGTTTTGTATAACGGTAAAAAATATTTTATTCATCCTATTTACAAAAAATACGCTGCAAATGATGAAGGTGAAATTATTCATGTTAAACTGGGAAAACCGAGAAAAGGCAATATTATTAATAGCGGCTACTTCAAAATTACAATTCGTTTGCAAAAAAACAAGACAAAAACATATTTATCTCATAGATTCGTTTTCGAGTGCTTTTACGGTTTAATTGAAAAAGATAAACAGATAAACCACATCAATTCAATCAGAACTGATAATAGGCTAAAAAATTTGGAGTCCGTAACAGCTAGTGAAAATTGCATTAAATCAAGAATAAACAAAAATTATTCTTTTTTAAAAGATATTCGCAAAGATCCAAAAAGGGTAAAAGCAATAAATTTGTTTTCAAAAGAAGAAACAAATTTTAATAGCTTATACTCTGTTGGAAAAATTCTGGGAATAGAGCCAGCTCGGGTAAGAGAGATATGTGAGGGGCAAAAATATTGTAAAACAGCAAATTCGAAAATAAATGGTCAAAAATATTCTTTCAGATATTTAGTTCAGTGACTTTATCTCATCTAAGTAGTAAAAAATTTTTATAAATTCCTGACACTTTTTCTCATCTTCTGCACTGACTCCCTCCATTTTGGAAATCTTATGGCAAAGGCTAATCGCATAATCAAGACAAATTTGGTCGTCGATGCTATATTTCTCTTCCATTTCCTTTACCAAATCTTTTCCAACAGAAGATAAAGTAGTTTCAAAATTTTTTATAAAACTTTTTTTTAAATTTCTCAACTCCTCCATTTATTACTTGCTTAGATTATTTTTCCCCTCGTGCTTAGATTATTTTTTTCATCTATCAGTTGGAGGAAAGGCTGTTTTTTCCATTTATCTTGAGAGGGAGGGGTGTTAGGGGGCCCCCCATAAACTTCTTGTTATAATTACTAACAAATCTATCCGATAAAGGAGTTTGGTCAATTATCATTTCATCTATCAGTTTCATCCTATCAACAAACTCTTGTTTATCCCATTCATCTCCTCTAAGAGCTGATCTCAGTTCTACCAATACCTTTTCATAAGTGGTATAGGCGATCTTTGACATTTCAATTTTTCTCTGGGCATTTTCTTTCTTTCCAATACCCGCAACAATAATGCCAGCACCATTTATAACTCCTAAGACAACAGGATTAAGAGTTATTCCTCCGGCAATTGTTCCTATAGTTACAAGGCTTATTCCGGTTATAGTTAAAACATTATCAAGAAATTTATAACTTTTGTAACAATTTTTAAAACACCAATATTTTTTGTGATAATGCCTGTAAAAATCTTTTAGAGTTTCAATATCTGATTTTGACAGAGATTTATCAATGTGATTAAACTCAAAGATATCTTTCATTTTATCTTTCATTTTATCTTTCATTTTATCCTTTGCGTATATTATGCGGCGTAGCCAAGGGAGGGGGTTTCGGGGGAGGCACTCCCCCATTATAAAACATAACTTCCATTTAACTTTTCCTGTAGCATAACTTTATGATATTGCTCAGAATCAGTGTCGTAAAAGTTTGGTGAAAACATTATTTTACTTAAAATTCCATCTTGAGTTGTAAACTCAAAATTTTGTTCGTTGGTGTATCTAACGGCTTGTAAGCTTAATATTGCGCTGTAGTTACTTATTTTAACTTTTGTAATATTTTGGCTAAAATCTTCTGCTAACCATATAACAATTTTTTTTCCATTAAAATCACTTGGTAAGGTTAATTGACTTCTTTGACTATTAACAACTAAATTTACTGTGTTACCTGAAGTAGTATAGTATAAATTTAATAAAGTAGATCTGCTAGTTGTATCTTTTTTCTTTGTACTAAAATTTCTATTTCTCCAATGATAAAATATTAAACATAAAGTATATTTTGTAATATAATCAGGAGGAGAAAAACTAATAATATAATCGTTAAGATTTAGACCTTCTTTTTTTATATCGTCTATGGTTCTAAGAGGTATACTCATATCTCTTAAAGTATTATCACTACTTGAAGATAAATATCTGAAAACAATACCTGATGAGGTTCTACTCAATTTGTAATCAGCGGCTTTAGTAAAATCATAAACTTCTTCGAAATAACTTCTGTATAAATCGTTTATAGTGTGAGGTTTTATTTCCTTTACCATTCCAACTGTTGCTGCGCTATTATCATTATTTCTATCAAGATTAACATTTAATATTTTTTTATTATTTGCATTTATATCAACATTGTAAACCACTTGTGTTGGTTTGATATCAAATGCGGTGTGATAATCATAAACTTTATCCGGATCGATATTGCTAACTTTTCCCACAATACCATAAGTAATTATATAAACACCTGAAAACTGTCTTGGATAAGTAGCCAGATCAATTCCATCTTGTGGTATATTAACCAAAAAATGAAGAAAGAACTTATTACCAGTTGACAACTTCCGGAAATTAACTATTACTCTGTGATAATACATAAATTGTTGTTGCCCATTTGATTGTGTGTACCTATGTGATAGTTTCCTTATACTAACATTTCCAATAGATAATCCTGTTGAAGTTCCTTTGTCTACGCTTATTTGAGACTTATGCCATAAAGCGTATTCAGTGTTGAGTATTTCCAAGCACAGAGTGTAATCGGTATTCGCAGATAACCTGTAAAAGTTGATTCCCATTTTGTACTTATATCCACCTTGGGTATTTTTGTTAAGAGCTAAATAAATAACTTTGTGGTTATAATCGTGAAAGTTTCCTTGGTTTGGTGCTAAATCTCCTATTTTTTTTATAACAAAACTGGTTCCGCTAGTTATTTCATCAGTCCATTGAGCCGCACTTGACATAAGATAAGCAAACTGGTCGTTGTAATGACTTGGTTGAACTGCTGTATGATGAACCAGTTTGTCAGCGTAATCTTTATTTACCGCGTCATTGTCTTGGGTTGGCTTACTAAGATTTATTATTTTATTATTACCAAGATTAAGGTTCCCAGTCATAGCAACGGTACCATCTTTTTCTAAGTAATCGCTTAAATCTGGAGCACCTATGTTATCATCCACATACTTTTTGGTTGCGGCGTCTGTGTTTGATGTTGGAGTTGCGAGACCAACTATTTTTTTGTTTCCAAGATTTAGGTTATTAGTCATTGGTACACTTCCATCTTTTTTTATAAAAGAACGGATATCAGGTATTGAGTCATCCACATACTTTTTGTTTGCGCCGTCAGTGTCTGATGTTGGTGGTCTAAGGTTAACTATTTTTTTATTATCCATGTTTAAATTATTAGTCATTGTAGATGAACCATCACGGGCAACATACTTTAAATCTGTAAAAGCTAATGGTGTTGGTTGATTACTTCCATTTGGATCTGGTAGGTTAAATATTCGATTATTAGCCATATTGATATTACCTTTCATTGGGTAAGATCCATCTCTATCAAGAAATGTGTTGTCTACGTAATCTTTTGTAGGAGGTTCTTTCCCGTCAAGTGGAGTGCTAAGATTTGTTATTCGGTATTGATCTCCCATATCAAGGTTAGAATTGATTGTTAGCCTTGAAGTAGGTACTGATTCACTTGATTTATCATCCACATACTTTTTGTTTGCTGCGTCATCATTGGCTGTTGGCGCACCAAGTTTAACTATTTTATTATTATTCATACTCAAATTTCCTTTCATTGTGTATGAACCATTTCTGTCGAGAAATTTGCTGTCTGAGTATTGTTTTGTTGCTGGTTCATCTCCGTCAACTGGATGTTGGAGGTTCAAAATACGGAATCGTCTTTTCATATCAATGTTTGAATCAACTGTTAATCGTGATGTCGAGGGTGATCCACCAGAATTATCATCAACATACTTCTTTGTAGCAGCATCAGTATTAGCACTGGGTGCTCCAACATTTGTGAGTCTTTTTTTATTCATATCATAATTTCCATCTGCGGTTAAAATAAATCCAACTCCTGGAGCACCCTGAATTCCTTTAGCAAAAGGATGATCTAAATTTTGTTCGTTGAATATTCCCATTTTATCTAATGGTTATATTTATTTTAAAGGGGCTGTTTCCCTTATATGTTCCCATTAAAGTTTATTGCTAAACGTTTTTTTGGTTTATCAACGTATAAAAATGAATATTGTTTTTTAGTTGCTTTCCTATATGATTCTTTATTAACTCCCAACTCAGATGATATGCGATTTGCTTCCCTCGATGATGGAAATTCATATAGACAATAGTGAGAACAATTCAACCGGATATCCTTTGGAGTTTTATAAAATGATTGACTGAGGTAGATTACAGAGCAATTCTTATGTCGTCCTTGGATAAAATAATCTATTAACTGTCTCTGGTTTTTATCACAGACGTAATCATCGAATATCACAAGTTTTTGATTGTCTTCGTAATCCATTTCTGTAACCGGGATTATTTCATTGTTACTCACATGAAGTATTTCATATCCAATTTTACTACTCAACTCCCTCATTTTTTTGATGAGTTTTTGATACTTATCCTGTTCAAGATTACGTGCGTAAAGATAAATCTCATCGTAATGCAACAGTGGTTTGATTAACATGTGATACAAAAGATTAGTTTTACCACTTCCACTGTTTCCACAGATTAACATTCTAAACGTATCCGCCGGCATAAAAGGAAATAACTGTTTATATTTTTTATCAATGTTATCGGTACTATCATAATTTGGTATTTCCATTTTTATTTAACTATTAGATAAAATGGATATAGAAGAATTCAAAAAATTTGCAAGAAATAAAATTGAAGCTGACGCTTTGACTCAACAGGTGAGAGATGTTATAAAAACAACAAAATGGCAAAAACAAGATATGCGGGAAGGTTTTAAAGAGACATTTAAACCACTTATTAAATCTCAAGATTCTATTAAAAAAAGTATTGATGATCAGCAAAACGCAACTATAGCACAGCTTAAAGCTAATCAACTTGCTCTTACACAAGGTTTAAATCAAAACAGACTTGCTATAACTGAAGGATTTGATAAACTTGATGAAGTAAAAAAATGGGATTTGGCTCAATTACCTGGTTTTGAGGCGATTGAAGAGCCTAAAGAAGATGACCCCTCTACATCAAAGGGTAAAATAGCAAAATTTACGCCTGAAGACCTCGATAGAAATTTAATGAACGAAGAAGCACAAGATATACTCAAAGTTAATGAATACCACAAACTCCCTTCTGAGTATTTTGAAGAGGATGTTTCTGTTATTGATAAATTAATCGAGGATGTTAATGAAGATTTAGGAGAGACTAGTAAAGCATTAAAAAATACCGCAATTTTTACACGTGACCCAAACGGTTATTCAATAGCTAAACCACAAAATAAAAAGCCGCATAAAAACACAATAAAATTTATAAAAAAATATAACACATTAAGCATTTATGCATCAAATTTAAGTAATCTTAAGTATTACAAAACAAAATCTGGGTCTGGGATGATTTACTTTAATAACCCACATCAACTTCTAGACAGACTTGAACTACTCGGTGGTTCAATTCTTGCTGGTAATAATGGTGTGATACCTGAGTTTTCTCAAATAGCACATCTTCTCAACCAAATGAAAGTGATCTCAAAAAAACAGCTAAATGACTTGTTGAAAACGTATTTATAATGGGGGGATTGCATCCCCCCAAAACCCCCCTGCTGTTAATGTAAACATAAGATAAAATGGAAGAACGAGCTATTCACATTTCTTCGATAAACAGAGAAAAAAGAGGAACAAGCAGACCCGGTGATTTTACTATTAAGTTTAATCCATCTCTGAAACTTGACCCTGAAATGAAACACCAACTTGCTCTTGATCGATTGTCCATGACTTATTCCTGGTACAACATTAGAAGTGATTATAAAAACAATAAAATCAAATACACTCATGATGGAACCAACTGGCAAACAATTACTTTTACAGATGGAATGTATTCCTACTCAGATATTAACGATTACATTCATCAGTACATGGATCAAAAGTCTCACCACACAACAGATTCTAAAGGTACAAAGAAGTATTCAATCAATTTGACTTTTGTGTTATCTACCTATCGAGTTCTCATATCACTTGATGGTGATTATCAACTTGATCTGAGAGGAACAGAATTTGGAGACCTAATTGGTTTTGAAAAGAAATTTATTAATAAAACAGAGTACGGATCAAAACTACCAAATATAACAAATTCGATTGATGTGTTAAATATCAACACAACGGCGATAACTGATAGTATTGTAAATGGAATAAATACTAATACCATTGCTGTGATACCAACAGACAATCTCACAAGGTCTTATCCATTTACGTTTGAGCCTAAAAGACCATTGTATTGTCCTGTCTCTTCATTTCTCATTGATGAAATGAGAATCTATGTGACAGATTCACTTGGAAGACCTGTAAATTTTAATGGTATAGATTGGTTTATGACTTTGATACTTCACTCCATGTAGGTGGGGGGATTGCATCCCCCCTGCTGCTAAAAAGGGAGGGGTGTTAGGGGCTGTTCCCCTTATTATATAACTATTAAAATAAAATGATGCGACAATCAGAGTATAAAAAGAGATTTGACCCTGAATTGTGTAGTTTTACAAAACAACATATTTATGGCGAAGGAATAACAGATGTTTTTAAATCGTTTGGATCAAAATTATTTGGAAAGACAATTAAAAAAGCCGCTAAAAAAGGCGTTGAAAAAGCAGTGACAGCAGCTGCAACAAAAACCGGTGAACATGTTGGCAAAAAGGCCGGTGATAAGATAGTGCAAATGTTATCAAAGGGGGAAGCCCCCAAAACCCCCCTGCTAAAAAAGTTACTTTTAATAAAAATGTCGGGGCGGTGTCTCAACAAGAGATAGATCAAATGTTGAATAACCTTCTTAGTGGGGGTTCAACACGTAAGAGAAAATTCTACAATTATTAAATTGGGTACCCCCCAGCAGGGGGGTTTTGGGGGGATGCAATCCCCCCATAAAATTATATAATTATTAAAATAAAATGAAGTCTTTTAGAAATCCAAAATATTTAGATAGATATGAGGATGTTGTTTATGACCTGGAACAGACTTTAGATGCGGCTCCAGCAAATGACGCTCACCAAACTAAAACTGGCCTTAGATTTGTAGCTGATAATACAGGAGAATCCACTCCTTTTGATTGGTATAACGCACGATTATCAATGGATTTTAAAGTAAACTAGAACCACTACGTGGAACTTACCGGGGCCCAGTGGGACACGGGATTGCATAGATATAGTTTACCTCTCGCACCCCTTCCCCCTCCTCTGTGGAGGCTAATACTTAGTCTGAATTAACTCATGCAGAAGAAAAGCAACAAAATGCATGAGAAAGGAGGATGTTGTTGGAAGTTTGTCCAGTGTTATTACAGCTAACGGTCTGTTTTATAGTAGTGTTTTTAGTAACACTGTGATGTCAATAAGTGTGATCTGTATAAGGTTTTCATTTGTTTTTAAGGTTGAGTGAAAAAGCAAAAATCACTGACAGTTTTGGGTTGAATGGTAATGACAAAGTTTGCAAAGAAGTTTGTTACAGAATTATCACAATTTCACATTTTCTCAAGTACGTTATCATCAGGTTTATCATTGAGATTTATTAATCACATTTATCTATTTTTTGCGAAAACACTGTGAATTTGAAATGATAACAGACATAAGACATTTTTGAAATAGATCTTTGTGGTCATGGATTGTTGTCTTGCACTGTAAAAAATGTCATCCAGTGTTATATACAGACATAATAAAATGCTTATTTATTGATGACTGAGTATCATCTGTTAATTCATTGCACATTGAAATGGAGGCACTTTATTGTAAGGCAGTGGTTGATACATAGTGGCATTCATCAATATGGCCTATAGTAATTATTGTAGAGGAAGTATTTCTTTCCTGAACTGGGTAAACAGTAGTATATCTGCAACTGCTTGAATGATAAGTGCATCAGCCCATGTACCTTGAATACACATATTATTCAGATATCTTATCCATGAATTTTCGGTATTGCTCTCAATAAATCTCTCTGGATTGTCTCTCATAAATTGAACCCCAGCAGTACGTATATGCATGTGATGGTTGCTATTGCCATATAATTGATGTGATACAGATCTAAAGAAACAATCACCTGCACCGCCAACATCTATTGATTGTAAACAAAGTGCACCTAATCTTGACTGCATCAAATTCTCAGAGGAAATAGGAGACTAGAGAAAGTTTACTATAGTAAACTCAAGTTTACCATAGTAAACGGCGCCGTAAGTGTGACCGGCATTTTTCAGTTTACTATGGTAAACTCTACCCTGGTTAATTTCCATGACTACCGCAGAAAGAACAAAGATGACCCATCACCGATAACCATCTGGTTACCAAAAAAAATAGGTGGGTATATCTCTAGTCTATCTAAACTTTGTTTGTTTTGTTGACAGTTTGTCATGATTTTTGTGGAAAGTAGTTTCAAAAAGGGTCACATAACAGAATAGCTTTGTTAGAACATCGGTGATTGCTTTTTCCACAGTGCTTGAAGGTTTCTGTTTCTGTACATTTCTTCAAACCATTCCTGGGGTCGAGGTTAAACCTACGCTTGCCTTCGCAATGCCGCTCTTTCTCTAAGAATACGTCTTCGATGAGTAATCAATAAATCTGTCACTAAAACATCTTCACTAACTTCGTATTCGAAACCAAGGTAGGTAATAAGGGAGCGCATTCTTCTTGCTCGTCTGAGCAGCAGAATTAAAAGCAAAATGCTCACAACAGAAAACAATACTCTCTCACATTGAAGCATCTTTGTACACTTGTGAGGGTCACGCTCAGGAAGTTACAGTTCAGTAATTTCAATTTAGTCAGCTCTCATAGCAGGTCATCATTTGTTTTACTTTTCACTCTCACGTTACCGATCACGCGAGAAAAAACGCCTGGAAAGTTTCAAATGCCTTTTTAAGTGGACCTGTCAGGTTTACTACGGTAAAGAAGACGTTGCGAGACTTACCATAGTAAAGCCCTTTTTACCATAGTAAAGTCTCTAGTGTGACCTCAACCAATGTTGAGCTGTGATTTTGCATAGAAGGTCTAATTATTACTTCATGATGATCAGTGTTGTATTGAGTAGGTCCTGGATTCTTCTCAACATCTTTACTTAGTTTGAAATTCACATAATTGGTCATATGACTCACACAATTGCAAGAAAACAATGATAAAGATCGACGTGCTTTTACATTATTTTTAGTTTCATTATCCTGTGATAATGCCTGCTAAAGAAAAGACAACAAGTAAGCTTTCTTGGGTATAGCCATTTTATTTAAGTTAATTATCTTTGGATCGCGTTTGTTATTACATTTATATCGTGCATGATAAAGTTTTCTCACCTTATTAACATAGCGATGGAGCTTTGAAGTCTTCGGTATGTCAATCATTGAAATCTTTTTGAAGACAAATTTTGATAAGTGTTCGCTTTGATTCTCGATAAATTTCACGATGGAAGGTTCACTCAATTTCTCGATAAGTTTCACGATGGAAGGTTCAGTCTCAGAAGTGATCGCTCGTAAATTTGTCTCTCCAAATATTCACTCTTAAATTTTCGCTCATAAACTAGTTGGGTTGGGGGAACGTGTCGTTCCCCAAAAAAGCTATAATCTTTCTCTTGACTGTCCTCCATGCCTCTTCTTTTCAAAATGGCGGATAAGATTTCAATGAGCCAGCGATATATCTCAGTCAGCGATATATCCCTAACAATGTAACGTTGAAAAAACGGACGGTCTGCATTTTAAGACCGGTGCCCGCCTTCGGCTGGGCCCCGGTAATAAGCTGGCAGATGGAGGAAATATAGCAGTTGCTGACCATAATGGAATTGTAAATGGTAGTAACTCCTTTATAGAAAAATTAAGTATCCTAGCAAATGGACGAGAAGTTTATAGTTGTAATTATGCGAATCATGTTGTAAATATCAAGAATTTACTCGAATATAATCCTTCATATGCCCAGAGTGTTGCTACAAACGAATTTTATTTTCTTGATACAACAACAGCCGCAGAGGAAAGGCCTGCTCAAGCAACTTATAATAAAGGTTTTCATCAAAGGAAATTACTATTAGGCGCATCAGCCACAGTAAACTGTGAAATTCCTCTTAATAGATATTCTTTCTTTGAAGCATTGGAAGATAAACTACTTCCTAATACAAAAATTGAGCTAAATATCGAAATTGAAAAAGACGCAAATTTAATTGTTCAAGGAGCTGATGATTGTAGAGTTATTATAACAAGACTACAACTTTTTATTCCAAAACTTACGTTTAATTCAGAAGGACAAAAGTTGTACATGGAAAATTATCTTAAACCTTACAAATGGACATATTTGAATGAGGTGGTTGAAAGGTCAAATAATACACAGCAACAGACAGGACATTTTAGAATTACAAATGCTATTTCAAAACCGCGGCATGTATTTGTTTTTGGAATTGATACAGCAAGAATCGATGCACAAACAGCAAATCCATTTTTATACGATACCTTTAATCTGCCAAATAATGCTAATATATCAAGATGTTACCTGGAAGTTGCAAATGGAAACGAATATCCAGATATTCACTTTAAACCTTCTACAGATATGTCAAGAGTTTTTAGAAATGTAATGTCATACGTCTATGCAAATAATGATTATCAAGGTGGAACATTACTTAATATAAGTAATTTTAAATCTTTATTTCCTTTTGTTTATTTTGACCTGACAAAACAGAAAATGGATATAAAAGATGGAGTCACAAAACTAGCATTTCATTACGAATTAACAGCTAATCCAAACGCTGATTATAATATTTACGCGCTAGTCTTGCATGAAAGAGTAGCAGAAATATCACAACAAGATGGAAAACTATTGCTTCGTGCATAAGGGAATCCCTACCTTAGATACACCGCATATGATTACACAGAATTTTCCACAAGTTGTTATGATTACACAGAATTTTTCACAAGTTGTTAAAGTTACACAGAATTTTTCACAAGTTGTTAAAGTTACACAACATTTTTACACAACATTCTACACAAGCTTTTAAAGTTACACAACATTTTACACATCATTTTACACATTTGTGAAAAATTCTGTGTAATCATTTGATTGGTTGAAAAAAATCACGAGATTATCATGTGAATGGGGGGATTGCATCCCCCCAAAACCCCCCTGCTTCTAGAAGGTTCTAATGACAAAGCAATTTTTAAAATTAGATTTTGAAGATAAAATCTAATTATATCAAACGGGGAAACCCCCTCCCTTCGTAGCGCCGCGTGAGGTTACACGTGGGGGAAAACAGCCCCCATAACCCCCTTTCCTTGTCTACACCACGTAAAATAAGAATTTTAATATAAACATTAAAATAAAATGTCTAATTATATGGAATACGGAGTAAAACTTACAGATGGCCAAAAGACAAAACTGGCTTCTGCGATAATAAATCAGTCACCTTTGACTCTTCGATTAAAACATTCTAATCTTCGAGGTTTTGATGAGTTAATGTTAACAAAAAGACAGATTGCCAAAATAAATAAATCTATTGCAAATGGCACAGGATCAGATATAAAAATAAGTAAAACGCAAATTAGAAAATCTGTAAAACACGGAGGAAACTTATTTTCATCACTTGCATCTCTTGGAGCAAAAGTTCTTCCTTTCGCAATAAAAGGAATAAGTAAAGCTGTTCCCGCATTAGCTACAGGAGCTGCCACTGCACTTGGTGAAATAGGATTAAATAAAATCTTCGGAAAGGGGGGACACTACGGTATACCAATTACACCAGAGTTTTTCCCAATGCTACCGCCAATTGTAAGAGAATTTACCAAATCACAAATAAATCAAATTAACAAAGCTTATCAATCAGGTAGTGGAGTAGTTATAAAACCAACTCGTAAACAGATAGAAGGAGGATTTTTAGGTACACTTGCTTCTATAGGAATTCCATTAGCAGTTAGTTTAGTATCTAAGATGCTTGGTGGGGGGCTTCAGGTTGATAGACGTGGGTCATCTAATACAGCAAATGTTTACGTTCCACCCACAGATGGGGGAGGTTATCCATATCAATCACCTCCTTTTATTGGAACATGGTCCAACCCTATAGGAATGGGAGTTAAAAAAAAAAAAGCCGGCAGGCCGTCCAAAGGCAAGGGTCTTCTTTTAGGAAAAAACAGCCCATTCAACTCAATTCCCATTCTAGGCACCATTTTATAATGGGGGGATTGCATCCCCCCAAAACCCCCCTGCCCCATTTCGAGATTAAACCTCTTTCAAACTTTGACCTAATGGAATGGATAAAAAGACTTGGTATAAAAAATTTCGGAGGAATATATAGTAGAGATGCTTTACCAGGGAAAATTAGAAAAGAATGCGGAATAATTAATCTGGATGATATTCAAGGTCCTGGAACACACTGGGTTTGTTATAGAAATGGGGGGAGTGGTTTGTATGAGTACTTCGATCCGTTTGGTCTGATAATGCCAAATGAAGTATTAGACTATTTTCACACGGGACCTGTAAAACCTATTGTGTACTCAATGGATGAAATACAAAATCGCAGCACTGTTCTATGTGGTTATTGGTGTTTATATTACTTATTTGAGAGACAGCGGGGTAATAGTATTTTAGATGTAATACATAACCCACATTTTGATAATGATAACAGCGATTTCATACAAGAATACTTTGGCGGGTGAACCTACGGTTCCCCCGAAACCCCCTCCCTTGGCTACGCCGCGTAATGTAAAAATAATATTTAACAAATATTATTTTTTTATTCACTATCAGCTGGTGTATTCTTTAGCCGTTTAACTTTCTCAACTTTTGTATTTAGTTCTTTAACACTATCAACTATATCTATGAAATTAGAGTAAATATCAATAAGACGATAAAGTTTCTTCTTTTTATCACTAGTTAGTCCCAACCAAGAATATTCCTCGTTTCTTATTTTATTCCACATCTCACATTCACCAACCATCAGAACTCTAGAAAGATCTTCGTTTTTCTTTCTAAGAGACTCCAACTCATTATATATTTTTAATCTTACTTCTTTCTCGAAATCCTTTAGCGTTTTAACATCCATCTTTTTTTCTATCTCAGAAAAGAATTTAGCTTCCATTTATTATATAAATAGATAATGGGGGAACCTACGGACAAGCCCTTCGGGCACCCCTCAACACCCCTCCCTCTCAAGAATATAAGAATTGCTACGCCGCGTTAGTTACAGCTCTCTATAAAAACGTATTATTTCTTACTACATTTTTAAGCATATTTGATTTCTCACTTATTTCCATAAGCAACTCAAATACTTTTATAAATTTCGTATCGTTTTCCAATCTAGAAAAATCAGCGTATTCAAAACTCATGTTTAGGATATTGTATATCTTTTGAAGCTCACCTTTCAAAAAATTAGATCTAGTAGACATATTTTTTATCTAAACATTATATTAAATGAAAGAAACTTATTGCATTGTAGATAAAAGAGTAACTCCTTGCACAGAGCCAAGTGGTTACCAGCAAGATAAAAGAGGTAGAACTCAATTCTTTTGTAGATGCGCAGTTTGTGGAAATAAAAAAGTAAGATATGTAAAAATGGGGGAAGCCCCCATGCAAACTGGAAGTGGAAAAAGAAAAACTAAAAAGAAGTCAAAAAACTAATTAGCCCGTCTGAAGGGGCGGGCGTCTTTGATACTGTTGTTGGTACAGCAGTTGATGGATTTGTTCATTACGGTTTACCTTGGATGGGAAAAAAAGCAGTTGAAATGGGAAGGTATTACGGGTCAGAAGCGCTCAGAAACCCTAAATTACAGAAAAAAGCAATAAATTATGCTTTGGGCAAATTAAATCCAATGATACAAAACGTAGGTTCTCAAGCTCTTGACCAATTATCAACCAAAATACGGCCAAAGAAAAACTACAAAACAAACAGAAAAGATCTTGATGGAGGAGCTATAGATATCCATAAACAGATTGGTAAATTGCCAAAACCAAAAGGAGGATGGACCTTGCCAGGTCATAAATATACAGGTCCTTATAATGATCTTGAGAACCAAGTAAGATATGATCCGGAAACCGGAGAAATATTAGAAATTTATGATCAACCAACTGGGCCAACCGATGCTGTTGCCATGCAGCATGACGTAGATTATAGTGTTTGTGGAGATGACCGAAAGTGTAAAAATAAGGCAGACAGAAAGATGGTAAAATCCTTAGATGCTATTCCTTGGAAAGAAAGACAATGGGGGCATACTTTGGCTAGAACAATAATTAATACCAAACAAAAACTTGGACTTGGTTTAAACGCGAGTCGGCGTTGAGTAGTGATTGGTCTCAACAATTAGCCGACGAACTTCACAAACCAATCACAAGAAACTTTCAAAAAAGATCAGTAATCTCAAACGGTATTGATGAAATCTGGGCTGCTGATTTAGTTGAAATGCAAAAGTTTAGTAAATGGAACAAAGGTATTAAATATCTCTTGATGATTATTGATGTGTTTAGCAAGTATGGTTGGATTAGGGGGCTGAAAGATAAGAAAACTGAAACTGTTAGTAAAGCATTCGAGAATGTATTCAAAAGTAAACGTAAACCTCAAATGTTATGGACTGATAAAGGTTCTGAGTTTATCAGTAAACATTTCAAAGAGTTTCTGAAAAGAGATGGAATTAAACTGTATCACACTGAAAACGAGGAAAAATCTAGTGTTGTTGAGAGATGGAATAAAACAATGAAAAACAGAATGTGGAAGATGTTTACTGTGAACAACAACACTGTTTACTGGGATAGGATAGATAAACTAGTTGATGATTACAATAACGCTAGACATTCTAGTATAAAAATGACTCCTGTTGAAGCTAGTAAAAAGAATAATGAAAATAAAGTTTGGTCTAATTTATACGGTGATTTAATCTACTTTAACCCTGGTAAACCAAAGTTTGCGATTGGTGATAAAGTTAGAATATCAAAATATAAGAGGCGGGTATTTGATAAAGGTTACACACCAAACTGGACAGAGGAGATATTTGTGATTGATAAAGTTCTGCCAACAAAACCTGTTACATATTCTATTACTGATTTGATGGGAGAAGAGGTTAAGGGATCTTTCTACGAGCAAGAGTTACAAAAAGCAAAACAGCAGACATTTAGAATAGAAAAAATTATTAAGAGAGATAATAAGAAGAAAATGGCATTAGTAAAATGGAGTGGTTATCCTGATAAATTTAACTCATGGGTAAGTTCTAAGGATTTGGTTGATTTTTAATACAAAATAATGTATTAAAAATAAAATCCTATTCACTCATTTGGCTCTTCATCAGATAAAGTTAAATCTTCAACTAATTTCTCTATATCCTCTTCATTATCGCTTTGCTCTTCATTGTCGCTTTGCTCTTCGCCGTCATCTTCAACTGTTAGTAAAGACTCTCTTGGTTTGAGTGGTTTAACATAGCACTCGTGAACTTTTATTTGTAAAGATGTTACAGTTTTACTTATAAAGATTCCTTCTATTATCAATGCCAATTTCACATTACAATACTGGTTAATGAGTTTAAAAGGATTTAGATCCTTTCCCCCCTTTCCTTTAAACAAAGATAAAATTTTCTTTGATTTTTCTGAGTAAATAAGTTTTGCATAAAGTACTGGTGCAGATGACGGATCTTTTCTAGTTTTCTTCTTTCCTTTTTTATCAGTGTACTCTTCTTGTTTGTAGTATAACGGTGGGGAAAGAGATGAGGCTAAATCTGGTCCGTATTCATTCTCTAAATGTTCTATAGACAAAGATGTTAGACTATTAATAGCACCATAAAACGCTTTTTCTTTTTCATTTGGTTCGCTATCTTTTGCCCAAAGACATACTGGCATACTATATCCTACTAACTTTTTTGTTTCTTGATTTCTCTTTTCATTTACTCCAAAGCTAAAAAGAAATGGGGTTTCGATTACAAGTGGTCCTTTTTTGTTATTTTGGTATTTGATTTCAATTGGTATACGCTTGTATTTAATGTTACTATCTTTTACTTTTGACTCTTTTGCTTCTTTAAAAATAACGGTGTCTTTGGTTAAATGATCGTAGCTGGATAACTGCATTATATGGTATTTATGAAACTAAATTCTTAAATCTCAATTTTATTTACCATAAGAGTTTAGTACTCCAATAATTTGGAGACTCTCTTATTTCATGAGTAAGTTCACCCTGTCGATTTTTAATTTTAGTAGCACGAGATAAATATCTGTCTCTTCTCTCTTCATCTTTATGAAAAAGGAAATCCGGATATTTAGGCGAACCAAAATGTACTTTCTTTCCCTCTGGTAACGTCACCATATACTTATTATTCTTTCTCGTAGAATAATCAAGAGTTTCAGCACCAAGTTTTTGTGCCTTACGTGTTAACTTTTTAAAATCTTTTCCTATTACCAAATACTTCTCGTTATCAGGAACATAATCTGGATCGTCATAATATTTGTAACCGTCTTCAACTATAAAATTCTCATCTTCTAAAGTAGGAGTAGACTCTCGTGATCTAGAAGAACAACGGCTAGACACTGAACTAAGAGAAGACCTACTTGAACAGCTACTAGATAAACTAGATACAGAACTTGTAGGACTAGATGCGGGAGTACTGCCACACGAACTGGAATCATTCATTTTATTTATAATTAGATAATCTTATAACAAAAATGTTATAGGATTTTAGTGAAAGAATTCTACATCTAATAGTGTATTAAATTTGTCTGCAAAATGTAACTCTGTGAGACAATCTTCATCTTTCATCATACTAAATTCTGTAATGTTTGGGAATATTATTTCAATATTCTCATACGCTTCATCATAAGATTCTTTTACTTTAACTTTATCGTAATTACTGAAAAATGCCTTCATATCCATTATTCCAAGTGCAAATAGGCCGATAATCTTTTTAGCACTTTTATCAATTGCTTTGAGTTTTTTATAAGCAACTTCACTCTCAAATACTAAACCGTGTTTTGTGTAAGGTTTGGTACTATATTTCGCAAACCTTTCATCTTCACTGTTACTTTGCGAGTTATTTGCGTTACTTGCGGATTTGACTCCCATCTTATATAATTTCTTTGTAATCTTTAAGCTTAAAATCAATTTTATTTTTCTGACGTGGAATTTGTAATATGGAATAAATTGTGTATGCGGTAATAACATGAATTTGTAGATTTGTGTTATTTTGTGTTATTTTAGAGTAGTGAGTAAAAGATACTCTTTTAGCGGTTTGCCGTTTTTCATATGGTGGGGCGCGCATTTTGAAGAAATGCGGGCACCAGGTGCGAAATTTGGTATTTCGCTAGAAGGTATCTTTTACTCACTACTGACTAGACACCCAAGATCAGTCCTCTCTCAGACATTAAAAAAGAATCACCAAGTGGAAATGAATGTTGTTTGCATGAACATAAAACAACAACAAAAAAAATGAATTACGGCTTTCTTCTTATCACGAACCTTAAACATTCTCTGATGACGTTTAAGGTTTCTTGCTGTTAAATCACCTATGCCAATTTTTTCTCGAAGTAAAAACCCTTGTTTGTAAATTCATGGCACATTTTTGTCTTGGAAGAAGAGTTCAACTGCTGAATATGTTGACCACAAAATGGTGATTAAGTTGGTGAATACCGAATATTTCTACACTCTTGTAATGGTAGCGTAACACTGGTAACCAAGCTACAATGATGGACAAACGTCTTGGGACACATTTACATATGTGGGGCTTTCTTTAAATCACACTTACCCAACCCCGGACGCCTATATCCAGTGTCAACTTTGTATAGGGTGGGGGTCAGAGAGAACTGCCAGATATTTTCAAAAAGGTTGCACTGTTTTATTAGCATTTATTTTTATTATTAGCGGCGGTGAGAAAATAAGAATAATGGCAGCGGCCAGCAAGGAGCTGCCATCAAGGTGTAAATGAGGGCCAGTGCAAAATAGAAGCGAACATGAACACAGGAAACAAAATATTGGGTAAGCATATACGACAATTCATCCATAAAAACAATGTGTAACTAAGAAGTTTGACGTTTTAGACATAGAAAAGAGCGTGTAGTCGTGCAAAACAACAGCAAAGAAAGACAAAAATGCGTGCAGGCCGTGCAAATTTGTTTTTTTGCTAATTAGATCTGTTGATCTTGATGCCATTTTCATTGCCGTCCCCGTTTATAAGTATTATTAACCAGAGGTTCGCTTTTAGCCTTGGGTAAATCTAAATATTATGCAAATTGTATCTTCCCTTTTCAACTCTGATATCATTTCCCTGATGATCAGTTCTTCTCAAGACTCTCTTCCATGAAAAACAATTAAATTGACAAAGATCTCAAGTTTTATAAATCCTCAACGAGATGTGGTCCAAGTTAGAAACCACAAGAAATACAACTAGAGCGTCTCTGGTTACCGATACGGAGACATTAACATTACTATTTGCATTTACAAAGAAGAAAGATGATGTAAATCAGAAAGAAACCTAAACATTGTTATCAATATGATTTTTTTCGAAAGAGTAAACATTATCTACTAAAGACGTGCAACCTCAAGAAAGACCAAGAGAAGAGGCAAGTAATAACTAAGAAACGAATTTCTCCTACTGAACACGAATCGGTCGCTTGTCTGGAAAGCAGTAAACAACATGCCTTCATGTGCCAGGGTACTCGTCCGCCAACAGCCTTTGTTTAAAGGGTAACAACTGATCGATACACTGAGAAGAAGTATTTTGAGATTGCTTCTAACAACCTTTTTGTTTAAGTCTCTTTAGTTAGGAGAACGTTATGAGAAACTATACCATGATCCTATGTTCAGAACCTGCAAATACGCTAACACATCAAAATTCTCGTTCAACTTACCACCTTCTTCTTGTCAAAGACTTTTTGTCGCTTATCTGAATAATTAGGCTTCAGGGTCGTTCAGGTGATTCCAAATAAGAATTAATTCATCCCTGAAAGGTGCTAGTCAGACCACCACAGAGTTCGTGTTCCTTCGAAGGTTTCTTCTGAAACAAAAATGGTAATGTACAATGTTTCCTGATAGCGACGAGATGATTAGTCTAGACAGACGATACAGTCACGCGAAATCAATTACATGTAACTGTCAAATACCTGTGCAAGCTAATGCCTATTGTCGAAGAAAAGGTACTAAGTGGAAGAATCTACGTGCATCTAAGGCGAGGATCCCAGCGCCATTTTAATTTCCTCAGACGCAACTGCGTACTTCTGAAAAGAATGGGGCGTATCATCGTAGAAAGATCACCGATCAATTATACGCGACGTAGCGTGACCAAAGTTAAATTTAGATCACGGGATGCATCTAACGCAACCTAGTGCCAGCCCCTGATAAAAGAAAATCTGGAGGCTCATGAAATAAAATCGGGAGATTCTACAAAAAGTAGTGATATTCTATTTTTTTCTGGATCAAGATTAAAAGAACCCTTTTTCCATTGGGGGAATTATCTGTTTGTTTAAATATAACACTGTTTTGATGTGGTCCCTCTTGCAACAAAAAAGATACCGCTTTTTCTTTGATGAATTTAAGACGCCAGAGAATAGGTCATCACTTGGACGAAACTTACAGCAAAGAGTAGTTTTTTTTTTCCGGTAAAGCCAACTTCATGGCTAAAATGTTAGACAAAGTCTCATCAAGACGTAAACAGACACCAGCATTCACCACGAAATTTCCGTTTTTATTCGTCAGGGTAACATTTCATTTCAGAATGATATTTCCCAAAAATCGTAAGATTGGGAGTCTTGTCGTGAGGTCGTGAGAAAAGATAAAAAATGGTGAGGGTTGCCAGGTATGCTAACGTGATATTGTGAATTGCAAATGTCGAGTCTTATTATACCATTGAAATCGAATTCCAGGCGGGTGTTTATGGGAGGGTTTGTGAATACATGTAATTCGATGGGTGCCTATGATGGTATAGGTGTGTAACTTTGGAATGATACGCCATCAGGATTTCTATTCTGTCATTTCAAAGGAAAGAACGGCTATACTCCATGTCCTCGAACTCTCGACCGGACGCATCAGGGTAGCTAACAGTTTCGGGGGAGACGAAAATGGCACCTAAAACGTTTGCCTACGACATCCAAACAGATATAAAGTAGCTATTAGGGCAGCTTCAACCAAGCATGCTTATAAACAGAAAAAAAAAAACAATTAATGCACTTCAGACGTGTTTTGAAACATTTGGTCGTTGGGTGCTACTGAAGAGAGGACAAGAACTGAACATCCCGCTGACAAGTAGATACCAATGTGCTAAAACAGTGGAGATCCCATCAAGATTCAAATTCAGATTTTCTTCATTTTTTGCTTTATTTCAAGATGTTTCTACTACATTACAATATATTACCAGAACAGAGAAAAAAGAACAGCAAATTACAAATGATGAAAGGTAAAATGTGCCGAGTGACCAAAGTATTGAGCTACATGTAATGGAGAAAGAAAAAAAGTCTGACTTAGAATTTTACGTAAAAAAAAAAAACAATAAAAAAGTGATAGATCATAGAAATAATTATTAGTAGTAGACACTGACAGAAATCAAGTGACAAGAATCTCTGCCTTGAGTTCTAGTTTGAGACTGGGTAAAAAGTCTTCTTTCCATGTACACCCGAATCCCGCCCCCATTTTGCTTTAATATCCCGAATCCCGATATTCAAATAAGGCAAATCCCGCACCTCGAAAAACCCGGATATTGGGGTCCCTCTTAGCTGTCTGTCTCTCTCCATCTCTTGCACGATGGGACAATTAGGAAAGAGCCCTGAGAAAGAGGTCATCGGTTTCTTTCTTGCATTTTACCTTCTACTTTTTGTTTCTGTTATTTTTTTTTAAAGGTTAGCACGGTAAAGAATCATTGATATCTCCCCAATAAAAAACCTGATTGGTTCCTTCTGCAGACTGCGTGATCAGTGAATCCATTCTACCATCATACAAACCAAACACCCCACCTAAAAAAGAAAAAAAAAAGACATCATTAGCAAGAGCCAATCGCCCGGGCGCGCATATCTGTCATATACATCGTAAGGCCTGGGTCCCAGCGTGGTACATTTTCAGGCTATTTATAGATTCATTTGTCGCGCCAAATATTCTCAACCAATTAGAGCAGAGATGTGGCGAATGAGGTCGACGGAGTGTTTGGCGATGAGAGTTTAACTGGCTGACGAACCTTGGACGCTGTGAGAAACAATTCAAGGAAACTAAGTCTCGCACTGTAATTTTCAGGGAGTTATAATAACTCCTCTAGTGGGGCTAATTTAACTCCTTACAGTGGAGTTATTTTTCGTGGAGTTATTTTAACTCCAAAAAGGAGTTTAAAGAACTATTTTTCAGGAGTAAAAGTGACCCCAGATATTGAGGAGTTAAAATAACCCCAAAAAAGGAGTTATCCTGTACCTAAAATTTTTACTCCACTTTCAGAGTTAAATTAACTCCAAAAAGACTAAAAACAACCCATGTAAGGAGTAGAAGTAACCCCATTTCGGAGTAATTTTAACTCCAGACTGGGAGTAAAAAGAACTCTTTTTCAGGAGTAAAAATGACCCCAAATTCGGAGTTAAATTAGGAGTTAAAATAACCCCAAAAATGGGGTTATCCTGTACCTAAAATTTTTACTCCATTTTTGGACTTATAATAACTCCCTAAAAATTACGGTGCGGAGGTCAACGTTTGTGAACACCGCTAGATATCGCGAGATACGAAATCTAAAAACAGCACTTATTAGTATCCAATGGGCTCTCCGGATTGGTGGGTCCCGTCACATATCACTTTAAGTCAATGTACAGTGTAAGCAAGTATACAGTATGTATTTTTGTTTTCAGTACCCAATTAGTGACATTAGCATTAGGTATACCTCCCTACCTCCTGGGGTATACCTATCGACAGTATGACAACCAGCAAATAATTTGTATTGCGCGTAGCAGTTGACATAAGAGTGTGAATTACTGAATTTACAACATGCTTCTCAACAGAGACAGAAAGCCTAAATTAAACCGTCAGTCAAACTGAGGAAGATAGTGATGAAATGTTGTACCTGTATGGATGTAAAGCACTCTTTTTCCTTTGAATCTGCCCGGATTATTCTTCATCTTTGTTAACATTCCTCTAATTGCCTTTATTGTACAATGGATCTACCAATATTCCAGTTGCTCTTGAGATCTCAATAATATTCTCTGCAATTTGATAACAAAATACAATGCACACCTTTTGTTGTGTCACACCAAACGACTTAGTCAATTGCTATTTTACTAGTGACTCAGTTCTGAGCATGTATTCCCTCCCCCTTCCCCTCAAATTCTTTGAAGTTGGTAACATGACAGAATATATGACGTCAAAGGGTAATATTGCCAAAGACTTAGCTGGAAGCAGTTGTATTGTAATTTGTATGCCATGTGAATTGAAGGAGCCAGAAAGATTGCCCATGTTTTCAAATTAAACTCAGTGACAAACCTATGAGAAGAGTCGGGGATAGTGGGGGATGCTTTGGGAGTTGCAGGTACAGTCTAATGTGCATTATTTTATAATGTTATACCAAGCAACTTTAACAGTGTGCACAAATGGATCCCTCTTTCAAACACCTCTTCTGATTGACCACGAGACTACCCACCTGCCTCATATCGATTGAACATTAAATTTCGTTGTACCTCGATATGTCCTAGCTCTTTTGTTTCGGGGCTAAGGTCTATTCTTAACTTTGTT